>JAVJIF010009576.1:0-163257 GCA_038442645.1 Agave tequilana
CACTCCAGCAGCGGCAGCAAATGCTGCTGCTGCTGCTATTTGGTTTGGTCAAGTGGGTTCGGGTTACACCCGAACCCACTAACCCATAGGGGGGTTGGGTTAAAACCCGTAAACCCGATACCCATTTTCATAAACGGGTTTGGGTATTTGATCCAAACCCGACCCGTTATGAGCTCAAACCCGCATCCAAACCCAATAGGTAATTTTACAGAAAACTCCCTGTCACTTTTCAGTATTTGCATTTTAAATATTATTATTTACATATTAACCCATTTTCATTACTTTTAGCGTTCGGGCGATATCGGGAGCATCCGGACTCCGATTTGGACGATTCTGAATCCGTTGCGATTGTGGGAACGAGAGCTACTGTCCATGACCAGTTTGTGAGTGTTTTCTTTTTATAAATTATCTTTTATCATGATTAATATCTTAGTTGGTTGCCTAATTAAGAATAAAACATGATTATCGATAAATCATGATAATTATTGTAATCCCTGCAATTAAGGCACAATAACACCTGATTTAGGATACAGACTGATTGGTTAGTTAATGAGATGAGGTAACCATAGTAACAAGACATACGTCGTAGACAACTCGGACACAGATATCATCCCTGTACTGCCACTGTCTCACGGATCACTGGGTCACCATATTAGTGTATACTATTACTTCATGTAGTAGCTCACAGTTAGATTACTATCGTCACATGTATACTGATCCACGATACTCGGTGACACTACACTGTTACTAGACATGCATGCTAGATACCGTTATTTCATGCACTGGTAGCATCTTTACACGGCTACGGTAGTTCACTAGCCATGATATGTTATGCTACACGAACCACTGTTATGACATAGATAGATTACACGGATTATCGCTACACATATATGACTACCACATTTCATATTACTATTCTCATCATGCTATGGATTCTCGGCATATCACTGTTACACATGCATGGATGATTTCTTTATTCTTGTCATATGGATCCCCATTTCAATTACCTGTCTTATTGTTCCATGTTATCGGATACATGTTATATGCTTGTTTCCCGTTACTGATATTGTTAATCCCGTTACTGGATACATGTTCCCGTTACTGATATGGATGTTCCCGATACTGGACATGAGAGCTGTTGATATGCGATATGTGGGGATCCCACATCTATTGTTCCCGTTTCCCGGTATATTGTTCATGTTATCTTGATCATGTTATATTGTTCCTGATTCCCGTGATATTGTTCTATGCTATCAACAGAGCTCTGGTCCAGTTATCATGTTACCTATATCATGTATTGTATTGGTTCTTGTGACATTGTATACTTGACATATCATATCATAAAGAGAACTTGGGTATGGGGGAGACTTGACGGTTGACTAGATCTTGTCGGGTGGATGTCTGGATCCATTGTTTGTCCCACTGCAGGGGACGGGGTAGTGCTGGCTACCGTCTGTTATAGCTCATGAGCTCCTGTTTATTGTTTTAGCTCATTGAGTTCCTGTTACATGTTACAGCCTTAGTGGGCTGGCCCTGGTCTCAGCAGCCAGGGGTCTGTTTAAGGCCGTGATCCCGGGTATGCACGGGGTACACCCACCTGACTAGATCTCCTTGACTATTGGGTTTCCAATTAACATAATAAAACAGTATACACAATAGTGACGTCGGGAACACTTGTTATTAGGTCACTCTCTCGTTTGGATAATGGTACCCGTATGCCATGTCCGGATGGGTTCGACTGGAGTGCGGGCTCCATTATGAACTGCCAGTGGTATGGGACACTGGAAGAGATTGATTGTAATACCAGGTGGTACTGATTGCTACTATTGTATAAATAACATGACTTGCCTGATACATGCTTACTACTTGTTACTGTTTCTTGCCTGATACATGTTTCCTAATGTTTAGTTATACTTGTTACTGTTCCTGATCATCTATTCGATATCATGTTCCATGGATACTTGTCCCTCTACCTGGTACATGTTATATTTTCTGTAGTAGCATACTATTCATGCATATGAGCATATATGCTATTTTCTGTATATCTTGCATACATCATTTATGTCTATGCATCACACCGTATACTGGTTAGGTAGCATATGCCCATCTACATGTTCATTTCTATCACGTCACCATTTACGGGACACGACTATAGACATGACCAGATGATAACCGGCTAGGTAGTGGTGGTAATAAAAGATAACATGTTTATATATTTCTACCGCTTCGTATATGCGTATTATATGGTATCACTATTATCACATCTTGTATTATATATTATTATCGTGTTTGTATTATTATTGTATCTATTACTGCCTCCTTCATTTTACCACTCACTAGGTCGCTTTCTGACGACCCTGGGTTTGCATGCCCAGATTGGAGATCCGAGTTACCTTAGCTTCAGAGAGTGCCTTGGAGTCACATGGGAGATTCCTCATCAGGACTATTCATAGGTATTTTAGTGCTTTATTTCTGTTATCTTATTTATCCTTATTTTCATATCTATTATGATCGCTGACCTCTTTATGCAGGTATTCTTGTACTGCTTTCATGCTGGACCTCAGATCTATATGGAGGTATTGTACTGTACTGAGGCTTAACGTACGCGTGAGGTTGTTTTCACCTCGCGTATGTACGTCGCCATAACGTCTCCGTATCCTTGGGATCGGGGCGTTACACTGTATGTCACCTATAGTCGACTACCCTTCCTGGTGTAGTCGACTACACAATGTATTAGTCGACTTGTAAGTCGACTGTAGTCGACTAATTATGTCCAAAACAGTTTGTTAACTCTCTGTTTGCTCTCTGTATCTGAAGTTAGTCGACTACAGTTTGTCTGTAGTCGACTACCATGCTTTCCAGCAGTTTATCTGCCTATGTATCACTCCTATAGTCGACTTATCCCAGGGACTTAGTCGACTAACCTTCATAAAATTTGTCTGTATACAAAGTTATTCCAGATTCAACGTTAAGGATTTATATATATATGAGTATATCATAGGTTTTCTATCTTAGCAATATCCACATACTTATTAAACACACACTGGGCTCCCCCTTCGGCCTCCTCCGGTTCAACCCGGTCCCTTCCTCCTATAATCATTTCACACAATAGATTTTCCCCTTCAACCGCCCCGGTTCAACCCGGTCCCTTTCTCCAACACATTATCGTATAATTTCCCCTTCTACACCTCCGGTTCAACCTGGTCCCTTCCTCCCGAGTACAACAATCATATCATCATATAATGTCAATATGCAAAGACATATAAGGTGGCAACAACATGCGAGCTTTATAGTCTTTATTTTAACATATAACTATATCATGGATTCATGGACAAGAATGAGTAAGTACTTGTGGAATTGTAAACACACGAGTCTTTATGAGATAGCTAACCTTTCTTGATATCACAAATATGCATGATCCCAAAAATATACATAGCGTCAAGTACCTTGTTTATCTCTTACGTTTTATTTCATTTCCTACTTATTATACTTATCATGTCATTAGGATTCATATGTTCTACTCACCCTTTAAAGTGGTATGCTCTTCCTCAAGTTGATATCCCGCTACAACGGAGTCTACAAGTCATAACGTCAATATTAGTTCATGATTAACGAAAATGATACGAGAGGGTATAGTCCTAGGAGTGTTTTCTTACCGTTCGACCAATGACACCCCCTTGACTCGTTCTAACGGTTTCTTGGAGGAATATAGAACTTTTCTTGTATGTGGACTGAAGAAAATCAAGTGGGGAATTGAGGTGGTAAAGGAGTATTTTTTTAAGAAACGAAAGTGGAAGAAATAGGGCTGTTTGGGTGCTGCTTTTGCTGCTGCTGCTGCTGCCTTTTTTTTTTTTTTTGCTGCTGCTGCTGCTGCAGAAAAGAGAAGAGAGGGAGAGAGTTTGTGAAGAGAGAGAGAGGTTGATCAAATGAGGTAAGTTTCTTCACCCTCCCCTATTTATAGCCTCTAACTTCCCACAAAAATGTGCCAAGTGTCCCCTATACAACCCATCACTCTACCCTACACCATGCCCTATGACAAGCTCCATGCCTCCCCCCTCTCCATGAGGTACAAGTATGGTGAGAGAGGTGGTGGTAAGTCAAACACATGTGGGGTATTTCTTTATCTATATACATGGGTGTATACATACCTATGTATTCATCTTATATACATACACACTTAATAAGCATGAATTAAATAAGGTATCTAGCATGCATACCATTTCCCATTACCCCTTTAGGGTATGAATATTTAAGAAAAAGATGCTTAATTAAGGCAAGTGTTACAGCTAACGTTTACTCAATTTTAGTTAGGCTTGGGTTAGTGAATGAGGAGATTGTTTGTGGTCTAAGAGAGGGTAATGACTTCTGCATCTTATCTTGTTTATAGGACAAGCCCTTAATTCAGTTTAGTGCAGTGTACAAATATATAGAAAAAGTAACACTCAAGCAATATTTCATATAAGAATGAACTTATACTAAATGCTATCTTATACTAAATGCTATGCACACATACCTTGGCTCCAGCACTCTTCAACAATAAATAAAAAATGTAACAAAATAGATACATGCCTAAATGCAAAGTCTATACCGTTTTTAGTATTTACAATCAACCTTTTACTGTTAAATTAGAATGTATGTATAGTGAGTCAAACAAGGAAGTAAATAGCTACATATATTTAAAATTTGCAATTTAGCCAACCTGCAAAAATTACAGGTTAGTGGTTCACTCAGATTGCCTCGAAAATGCAGTAAATCTGAGGGCTTCTGGGCTCTGCTTTCTTGAGCAGAGTCCAGAGCCACTCATATGTCCATTGCAGTAAAAATTTCTTGTTGTTATACAACAAGAACAGAGAAGAAAGTTAATCAATAAAGTAATCAGAAAAGAGTCACTTACCGTCTCCCTCTGGGACGACGCAAAAATTTTGATTGAGTTGGAACCTGCGCACAGAAAATACAAAATTTTAGAACTTAAAAATAAAGAGTGTAAGGTGCTCAATATTACCACGATAGCGAGTGGCTATACGGGTCGTGATCCATAAGAGGGACTAGCGATGGAAGCATTTTGTAAGTTATCTTTTAAGTTACTTAAAATGATTAAAGTTCGTCTCTTGTTTTTTAAAAGAAAAGAAAATAAGTTATGTTAAATTGTGAAAGTGATAGGTTGGAGTAGATGGAGAAAATAGAAAATTTAGACAAAGAAAGTGAAAAAGTGAATAGAGTTGAGAGTTAATGGTAATCTAAACTAACAATTAAAAGAAAGGAAGAAAACTTAAAAATTCTTACTTACCTCTTCAATGCTCATTTACCTTGGATCCATTATTATGACTCACCTAGTCTTTAAAGGCGATCAAGCATGGCGTGTAGGATCTTCCCCAGTCTCGATTTACACTATAAATAAAATAGAAAGCTAAACTAACAAAGGAATGGTTATTCATCACCATAGGCCATCAAGAACACTAGTAATGACAAAGCAGTATCGAAGTTATCGAATTTACTTGGATTGTAAACACATCAGAGGAAAGCAAACAAAAACAAGAGGAAAGAAAAAAATTCGATTCGATTCAAATAACAATAAAAGAAAAGACTTACTTAAATCGATGTCACCTTCAGTACAAGCTTGCTGTCATTCCTCGACGAAACTCTCATCTCCTCTCAGTTACATAAAGAAAAATAAAAATTACATTAAAAGAGAAAGAAAAACCTAGGTTAAATCTATACAAGAATCTATTCTACTCTCTACTTCATCATGCTTATGCCTCTGATGTGTAGGGTATTATAGCATAGAAATGGATAAGGAAACGAGTCGAAAGATAGAGAGAGCTGGCTATTTCTGAACTTGAATACTCCTCTTATCTTCAGACTTGATTTGATGTGGATATTCAATCCTGATCTGCAGCTTATTAGCGTATTGAATGCTGAATATAATTCGTCAAATGATAGAATTAAAAACAGTGATCAACATAAGAGTTGTAACCCTTTAAGTCTTCTTTCTGAATCATCTTGAATCATCAGATTTGAGTTTCGGCAGCGAAAGTTATGATTCAAATACTAAAATGTATCCAGTCTGAATCCGAGTTAAAATTGCTTCATCTCATTTGTTGATCTTCTCTTTTTCCATTTATCTCTTTAGATTTTGAATTTGGACTCTGTATGTGACGTTATCCTCGGTTGATTTTTATCTTACCAAAATGGATTTGTAAAATCTGAATTTTATCGTTTTCTATATGGTGTTATCTTTCTGATTTGCTCTGATCTTCAAATAAAAATTTGCCCTAATCCTTGATTTGTTCTGAATGTGGTGATATCCTCATAAATCTTTAAGTTAATCAAGTTGATTCATCAAAATCTGATTTTTAACTGACTAGATCTGGGATTATCCTCAGGTAACCAAATAGATCCAACTAAATCTGATTTTAACTGACATTTATTTGGTTTAATTATTTTTCTCTCCGTGATTATATTCTGTAAAATAAACATTTAAGATAAGAAAATTAGCAGATTTATTACACGATAAATATAGGAGTGTAATGAAAAGAATGCAAAATATGCGTACGATCAATGTGCATTGATTTCTATCCATACACTATGCTTCAAAAAGTGTTTAAATATCTTGTTTTTGTATTTGCACAAGTTTATAAAAAAAAAACGTATAATTGTGACACATTTATCACCACAAGTGCGTATGCAATTCGGCCAAATATATCCTTCCTTTGGGCCAATTAATACTCGCATGAATTTACACACATATAAACATCTCAATATTCTCATGAAGCTAATCTACACACAAGAGATATCACTTGGCGACATCTTTTTTAAATTAGTTTTTATTAAATGTTAGATAATCTCAATAATTTATTAGGTGCACTCAAAATTCGTTTAAAATTTTGAAAAAGTCCCAAAATTGTCCAAAAAAGGACCCAAAATCGCGTGATGCCCGGGCGCGGCCAGCCCTGGCCCGGAATAATTTTTTTTAAGCTGAATTCAAATCTGAAAATTTTAAATCCATAAATATGGAGTTTTTTTTACCAAAGCCAAAGTAATCATGCAATATGATTCATAAGATCTAATTTATATTTTAATCCCGTGGAAGTATCAATAAAAAAACTCAAAATTTGAAATTTAATTCTCAAATCTAGGAATCCTCAATGGAGTGGCTCTGATTCCAATTGTTGGATCTTTAATTAAATAAAAGGATTCAATTTACAATAATCATTCTTAGAATAAACAAGATCAAAATCATAACTTTATCTTTAACATAGATCAAATTCTAAAATATAGACCTAGTCTCCATGAAGATTCAAAGATATAAGAAAATTAAAATAACAGGAGCGGAAACATACCTTAATTCATGATTGAATTCTTTGAATTGTTAGGATGGAGAAGACCTTCCAAAAATTCGTATTCCTCTGTGCTTTTCCTATGCTTGAAGGGATCTCAAAGAAAAGAAAAAGATACGTTCTTTTGGAGACCATGATCCCTTAAATGATAACTGATTCTATCAGTTACTCCTTTTTTTCAATTTGGCCCTTCATCAAATTAGAAATTACATAATTATCTCTACACATTAAATCCATAATAATTTAGTACCTATTAGTCTAATTATTAACTTTATTCACAATTATTTGGACTATACTTTATGATGACATACACATTAAATTCACATATGTGAGCCCATTAAATTCACACATGTGAGCCCACACATGTTGAATTATTTCCAACACAGTAGATACCCATTCATCGGCATCGAATGATCAATAATTGTTTTCAGAGCTAAATACCACACAGATTACAAACACAAATAAAACTCAACACAAGCACAAACAAACGAGATCTGTAAAAGGTAGATCCCAAAAAATTGGTCCAAGGCCTCGTCACTTGAGACCCCCATGAGGGGCTCCTCGTCCCTTCCAACCCTCACGACGACCTGAACGCATAGGTCGACTTGCAAATTACGGGGGCGAATTACGGTGTCAGGATTGAGGGGAGAGCAATGTTGGGGACGATAGGGAAGGGTAAAAGAAGAAATAAAAATATATAAATAAGTGGTGGTTGAGAGGAATCAATTTATGCTGACGCAGATGAGTCCGTAGTGAATAAATTATGAGGCTGAGTATTTTCTGATTATAAAATAAAGTAGGTGGTTGAAGAGAAATTTTTCTGATAATAATTTTTATTAATATCAAAATTTTATTATTATAAGGTAAATATTAATTAATAATAATTAAAAATAAATAGTAAGATGACACATCAATGTTCTAGGAAATATTCTATCTTTTAGTTCTGAATGTTTTAAGAAATGGTCCCATTGCTCTAATTATCCACCAATTATTTACCAAAGTTTTACTAACTAGTTTCAGTTCCATAAAGTATTATCCCAGAGAAAGTTCTAGCTTAAAAAAATTTCATTTTTAATAACATGGCTTGGGTGTAAAGTAGTTACGAGTGCAATTTAGGAGAAATATGGTGTTAGTTACAGAAAGATTGAATCACAATCGTTTAAATGTGCGATTAAAATTGCCAACTTTGATTGCCCTCTAATTTTTACACAAACCAGAGGATCCAAATTCGAGGGGGGCAACTGATATTACGAATTTACTGGAAAATCTAGAATATTTGAGGGGTCTGAACCAACATAAGCTCTGACTCAGACTTATTAGTAAAAAAGCAAGAGTGAATTGTGAGGAGTGTCAAGTCCAGGTCCGACTATATTACATGCATCTTGCTTTTGGGACATTTTGCTACATCCCCTACGTCGAATCGTGATTAAAAAAACTAAGCTTCATAATTTTGTTCGCTTCAGTCACCTCTTTTTTTAAAATAAGGATGTGCGCCCACATGTCAAGCGAAGCGCTCATAAATGACGAAAGACGAAAATACCCCTAAGTAATCGCTTCAAAAAAAATGGGCCGTTTCGAAAATGTTTTATATTATGAGGACTGCGACTATGATCATACTCCTCACAAAAATGCCTTATTTATGAGGAATGCGACTATGATCGCAGTCCTCATAAAATGATCGCAGCCCTATTTCTGAAGATTGCGATCATGATCGTAGTCCTCATAAATGCACTAATTACGAGGACTGCGATCATGATTGCATTCCTCACAAAAATATCATGTTTCTGAGTTTTTATATGATTGCGACCATGACCGTAGTCCTCTTTATTAAAAGTGTGATAATGACTGCAATATTCACAAAAATGTTCTATATTTGAGTCTTTGTGAGGACTGCGATCATGGTCCTACTCCTCACAAAATATTTTGGACCACAGACCTCACAGAATGCCTTATTTCTCAGTTAGTCCTCAGAGAATTCACCGCGAGTACAAACAAAATAGATCTGCAAAAAAGTCGATTCAAAAAAGAAATTTTTCAGGGGCTTCGCTCCCGACTCTGGGAGAGGGCTCCCCAGCCCCTCCAGCCCCCACGATGACCTTACCACGCAAGTGACGTGCGAATTACTCTGCATCAGGGTCAATGTTGAGAGGATGAACAACATCAGGTGTAATGGAGAAGGGTAAAATAGAAAATGAAAATATATAAACAACTGGTGGTTGGGAGTAATCGGTTTTTACTGACATAGATGAGACTGTAGCGAATCAAATTATGACAATGAGTTTTTTTTAATTATGAAGTAAAATAGGTGGCTGTAGCAAAATATTCTCTTGCTTTTACATATTTAAAGCGAGCGAAGTGAGTTTTCTCCTGTGACTCTTTCTTACACTTTGTCTGTCCGTCTGTTCTCCAAAAGAAAGCGACACTCTCCTCCCCCTCTCCTCCCCCTCTTCCATCTCCCCGCTCCTCCTTTCTCAATCTCTCCCCACTTCTTCTTTTCGCTGCTTGGTTAGTTTTAAGTTATATCAATACCGCAAGTGTCATAATTTTAACAGGACGCAAGTCTAATATAATTTACGTAAACTGTTTAAAACAGAACTATTTGGCACTATTTTCCGTCAAGTCTTCGGTAAATAAATAAATAAGCTCCAGGAAAAAAAAATTAAAAGTCCAAAAAAGGACTCATCAGTTTCCGTTCATTTGCCAAAATACCCCGCCTACATAATTTATTATTTATCCAGAGAGAGAAGAAAAGAGGCAAAAGACATGACCCATCATTGATAACCCCCAAGGTTTCAATGTCTTCCCGCGACCAGCCACCGCCGCCTTCATCGCGCAGCTGGCGACGCTCGGTGACGGTGCCGTCATCGGCATCGGCCTCGCCCTCTGCGCTGCGGGCTCCTGGATCCGGTACCTTGCCTCCTCCGCCGCCCTCCGCCGCATCCAGGGCGCCCCCTCCGTCCGCATCTCCGACCTCCGATGGGTCATTAACCCGAGCGACGGCGATTCCGACGGCGACGGTAAGCTCGTCGTCGTCCGGGGCCGCGTGCAGCCCAAGCCTCCTTCTTTCGACGCGAGCTGGGCCGGCGCCAAGGGCCACGGTGGGGCCCTCGTCTCGCAGGGGTCAGGGGACAGGGCAGTCGTCGTGCAACAGATTCAGACGGTAAGGGCTTTTCGTTTTGGCATACTTTTGCGAATTGATATCATTTTTTGAGGAACTGTCTAAATCGGTTCTTTCCTTTTTGCCACCTTATAGTTACATTTCTTGCGAATTAGAACTAGGGTTTTGGATTGGTACAGCAGCTTAAAATAATGGTTCTGAGTGGAAAACCCCTGCGACCGGTAGAGGGATTATGACTGTAGGTTTGGTTAGAAAGATGACTGAAAAGATCACCATTGAAATCGGAAAAAGATAGCAGTTTTTTTTTTTTTCTTCTGGCGAGAGTAGTATTAGGGATGATCCCTGAGAAGTTCTCATGCTGTACCCCTCTCATTTGAGTTGGCTTAGGGCTGTCATGGCAAAAGGTTCTCCCGTTCCTCATAAAGAGGGTTTTAGAGGTTGAAAGCTGATACTTGCCTTCAGAATTTGGGCCCACCTTATATGTGAATGCCTGTTCTTCCCATGGCCAGGGTGCAGAAACAATCAAGATTACGGGAACTGGGATAAGAGCACAAGTCACAAGTTTTGTTAGTGAATCGAATTTTGATGAGATCTCTCCTAACTCTTACAAGGCTTATAAGCTGAAGTTAAACAAGAAGCATCAGCTAGGGATAAGAGGAAAAAGAAGGATGTCCTCTTTTATATTAACATTGAAATATATCTAATGAATTTCAGTGTTTTAGAAAACTGGTTTGGAGCATATGATGGCGCTACTGCCTAGGCGCCCTCTCAATCAAAATGGCTTCAAGGCTCTACCGCCTAAGCATAAGCTGTTTTTTACTATACAATATTTCATATGTTGTTTGCTGTTTGACAATAAAAAATGAAATAGGTGGATTAATGTGGAAATATTGTTTTAAATGCCAACCCCACCCCCCCAAAAAAAAAGCTAAAAAAAAAGAAGAGTCATTTCATTTAATCCAGCCGCACCATTTTAGCCATTTGGATGGAATAGTTCCACATGTTTCAGTTAAACTGACTTTATAGCATTACCAAATGTACTCTAATGTTTAGTTATTTTATTTGGGTCCCAAGCCTTGGGCTTAGCATAGATTTTCTACAAGTTAATATTGAATGAGAAAGTGTCAAATGTGGAAAATAGAAAAGAAAGGAAGAAATTAACTACACAAATTCAAGGTTAAGTATAATGATGCTTATTTAATTTTGTAGTCAATTTGACTTCTGAATGCATATCAATGATATCATGAGATTGTTGTTGAGGTGACTTTGAATAAAGGGAACAAAGAAAGGACGATCAACCAATTTTTTGATAGAACTTCAATTAATTTGGGAGATCAATTATGACTTATAACATCAACAATAAGATAGGTGGATGAGAGGATGGATATAAAAAGGAGGATAAAGCAGAGGAAAAAGATGACAATACAACAACAACAACTAAGCCATTTGTTCCAAGTATTTGGGGTAGGCTACATGAACCAAAAGAGATTTACGCCGGATCGGGCACATGGATCAGCTTTCTCCACTCATTCCTATCAAGCAATATGCTTTCACTAAAACCTTTAGCATCTATATCTTGTCGTATTACCTCCATCCATGTTTTCTTCGGTCTCCCTTGCGCTCTTTTAACTTGCCCTAAATTGATATGCCTACTCGCCGGACTGGCGCATCTGTAGGTCTACGTCGCACATGATCAAACCATCGTAGGCGGTTTTCTCTCGTCTTCTCTTCTATAGAGGCTACACCTATCTTAGTATGAATATCCTCATTTCTCACCTTATATCTTCACGTGTTACCACACATCCAATGAAGCGTACGCATCTCTGCTACACTCATCTTCTGGGCATGATGTCTCTTTATAGCCCAACATTCTGTGCCATATAATAAAGCTGGCCTAATAACAGTCCGATAAAACTTTTCCTTCAGCTATAACGGAATATTACGATCACATAAAACTCATGTTGCTCTCCTCCATTTCAACCAGCCGGTTTGGATCCTATGATTGACATCACTATCGATCTCCTAATCTTTTGGATAATAGAACCCAAGTACTTAAAATGACTGCACATCGGTATTTCTTGTCCATTTAGTCTCACAATACTATAATCTCTGATTTCCTGTTTACTGAATTTACACTCCATATACTCTGCTTTGGCCCTACTTAATCTAAGACCTCGAGATTCTAGAGTTTGCCTCCATAACTCCAATTTGGCATTTACCTCAGCTCTCGTCTCATCGACTAGGACAATATCATCAGCAAATAGCATACACCACAGTATCTCATCCTGAATAGCTCTAGTAAGCTCATCTATCACTATGGCATATAAGAATGGACTCAATGCAGATCCTTGATGCAATCTAATTGTGATAGAAAAATCACTTGTTATGCCTTCACAAGTTCTTACATTTGCCACTACTCCATCGTACATATCCTTGATTATGTCAATATATTTGATGGGGACTCCCTTTTTCATCAATGTCTACCATAATACCTCTCTTGGCACCTTATCATAAGTTTTTTCTAAATTAATAAAGACCATATGCAAATTTCTCTTCCTCTCTCGAAATCGCTCTATAAGTTGACGGAAAAAGATGACAATGAAAGGGAATAATGGACTATAATCCCGATGTAACGAGAATCTTGTTAGGAGATGAAGTGATGACATTTAACATTTACAATTAGATAGGTGAACAGAATGATGGAATAAAGGAACATATAATGAAGGAAAAAAGCAAAAAGAAAACGAGAGGAAAATGGGGATAGATTTCATCGCTACATGGTCAAAGCCTTGGAGTTGAGATGAGAAAGCTGACTTGAGTGTGAGATAACCAACAACTTTGTGCTCAAATTTTATGGAAATGAGGTAAGAAGTATAAGTGAATTTTCGGGAGGTAGAAGAGTAGATGGAGAGAAAGCAAAGGAGCATGCTGCCTATAGTTTTTCTTGAATATTACTGCTTGTCGTAAGCATGTGTACAAGAAGAGAAAAAAGAACTAAAACGGCTTGAAGAAAGGACTCTTGGGTTCATGGTGGGGTTATGAGAGGAGGCATTACGAGTTTCACCAAAGGTAGATATTGTATGGAACCTAACTTGGCTACTTGTTAAAATTTTAAAATTTAATCCTTTTTAAATATACAGTTACTTGTTTTTTCTTCATTTTATTACAGCCATGTGGGCTTTTTAGCTAATTATTAACATAAATACCACTTCAATTCTGTAATGTGCATTGCATGTGATGAGTTAAATTTAAATGTGGCTACCTCACATATTATTAAATATGGTCCAAAAAATTAAAGGAGAAGAAAAGCTAACATTCAAAATATTCTGAACACTAGTAATCTGTTGTCTAGTTAATTGATCTCATATCATTTAAAAGGTATTCCTAAGGGAGACTTGGAAGTATATTATGAGTTTCCTCTCTATCTTTGGGAGTTGCTATTTATAAATCATTGGGGACTTGAAGTTATCCGTGCTAAAGCATTGCAATAATTCCTTCAATAATGATATATTCATGGAATGCTGTGAGAATGGTTCCTTTTCCACCATTTTATAGATAGGCTATTCCTTTATGTATTTCTATTAAAGGTTTTCTCCTTCGTTTGAAATATCGCCGATACTGATATTTATGCCAGGATATTGATATTATCGTTGTCGATACAATCTGATATGAATCTATGATCGAGATGATACCACTATTGCTGATATGACGAGCCAAAAGAGCTGATAGACGACCAATATTGTTGATTCCGGTACCATAACCTATAGGGAAACCTATAGCCAATACTGATATGGGTAGTGAGATTTCAAACCATGATTTTCTTTACCTAACATTTCTGGATGGAACTAGAAAGGGATTTGAATGATTGATTTCTATCGCAAAAGATTATTCGAAAATAGATACAATAGCAACCGAAGATGTTTGCTCAAGGTTTGGAAAGAGTCAATATTTACATGATAAGGTCTAGAAGCTAGTAGTGTGATGCGACTTGAATGCTACTTTCATTTTTACCACTGTCACTACACCTTTATGTTTCATTTGTGGATGCTGGGCCTTCAAATTCACTTTTTAGACAAAACAAACTGTACCTCTCTTGTAAATCATTTGAGTTTTATGTTATGTCATTTTCTTATTCATTATTTGTCTTTGCCAGGAGGTTCCAACTCATAGAAGATTGGTGTTAGGTTAATAGCCTTTTGGGAGATTCTTGATTGTGCTCTCAAATGCTTTGTGGAGTCTCTCTAGTGTTTCTGATAATTAATAGTTCTTATTAGAATTTTAAGGTGGAGAAGTAACTTGCACCCAATATTTCTTTCAACAAGGGGAAAGAAATATATGAAACCTAACCCTGCACGAGAATCACCTAACTAAAGGATAATAATTGGATTGGATAACCGTCTGAGATGAAAAAGCAAAATAATAATCAAAATAAGAGAGTTTAGTTGTGTTGGGTCAAATGTAGCTAGATTCCTCCATAGGAAGAGAAAAATTGTGTAGTTGGTGCTTCCAACTGCGCCGAGTCCAGTCTCATTAAGCCTCAATGGTGAGCATGTAATATAAGGTTCTCTCTGGATTTACGAGAAATAAGCTCGAGAAAAAAGCTAACATTGTTTGAGTTTGGCTCATTTATTAATCAAGTGAATCACAAAAGAGCTAATTAATTATTGAGCTGAACATAACTGTGTTGGCCCAAAGGCTCATCGCTCTAGTTTTGATGATGATTAACTCATGTAGTTATAGTACTAATGATCTTGTGTTTATTAAGTTTCGGATATTCAATCAAGATCTTAGTCGGTGTTTAGAGTCAACAAAAGATCCAAAGTCAAGTTTTGAAGGTATCACATGTTGATTCAAGAGCTCGCGCTTCAAGATCACATCAAGTACTCAAAGAGGAGTCTAGCTTATGGATCAAGTCGAGATGGAGAAGAAAATTTTTAAGAGGATTTTCAAGAAGACTTGAGTTTAAGTTTGAAAGCTTAAGATTTTTATTTTAGGATAAAATGTGAAAGATAGATTAGTTGTTGCTCAAGCTCATACACACACAAAATATTTATATTATCTTTCATGTTAAATAGTTTTAGTTTTTAGTTTAGACGTTTTGGTTTTAAGTTTCAAGAATACATCTTTTGATTTCATGAATAAATTTCATCAAAACAAGTTTACATGGTTTATATGTATATTGGATTTCATCCATATATATTTTTGTTTCATATGCTTAGATAACTTATTTTGATGTATCTAGTTCATGTATTTAAGTTTTGTTTTTATCAAACTTATTTTGGTTTTTATTGTCAAAAACAAGTATATATCATTTACTTATTTATTGAATTCTATCCATATACCCTATGTTTCAAATGTGTTTCAATATCTTGTTTTTGCATTTATACAAGTTTTGAAAAAATCGGACTTACATGTTGAAGTTTGGTCTTTGGAAAAATACCGATTTTGATTTATGCTTTAATTTCTATGTCGCAAAAATAGTTCACATATTTGTAATATGCATTGATTTTTGATCACACATATTTGTACTTCATAATATTTCAATGAACTTATTTTTGTGGGATTTATGGAGATTTTATGGTATTTAAAATGAATTTAAAAAGATGTTTAAATTGGGTTTTTGGGCTGCTTGCAGTCGATCGACCAGTCGACCGACGTGCACGCATGCACAGGCCTATACTGACTGGCTCAACCCAACTTTCGGGTAGAGGGCGGTCGACCGACCAGAGAATGCTCTCTGGTTTTGGGTGCGGTCGACCGACAACCTTAACAGTCATAAAATTGACTGTTGGCTGGTCGACCGGGTGGTTGACCGACAGGCTAATCTGGCCCCGACTGCTAGTTTTTAACATCTTTTATAAATGGGTCGTTTGGTCAGTTTTTGGATAAGATTTTTACAAGTATTTTCAAGGGCCTATTTTCCTATCTTCCACATAGTTTCTTAACAAGTTTTTGGAGCTTCATTTCTATATCTAAAGAGAGTTTTTCAAGAGTGATTCTCTTGAGTTTTCAAAAGATTTTTTTGAGTTTTCTACTTTCACATCTATCTAGTTTTTCTCACACAAGCTTGAGCTATCCATTGCTATATCAATCCTCTAGGATCCTTATGTGAGAGTGTTTGTTTGTGATCAAGAAGTGATCACAAAGTGTTCTACTTTGTATTGAGAAGGACTTGGTTGCGGCTTTGGCGAGCTTGCGGGTTCGCGTTGTTGTGTTCTTGCGGGAACAAGTGAGGGACTTAGGGGTCCAAGAGTTCTTGAGGGAGCGCTTTGTAGGTGTTATGGCACGAGTGATCTTGCGGGATCGATTCTAGTGGAAATCCTTCATAGTGATGAAAGCGAGAACGAAGAGCAAGTGGCTCAAACCTCGAAACAATTCTCCCGTATTTGCGATTGCTCATCTGATGGGGACGTCTCTCCAGGATTGCGATTCTACACCAGGAGGCGTCGTCGCACTCTTTCAGTTTGATTCTATTGGGGCTGGGGAATTCAAGCTACATTAAGCTGTTCGTTTTAGCTCTTTTTTTTCTTTTTATTGTAATTTTAAATTATTTATTTGGTTGTTTCTTTTAGTCATATATCGGTTGTCATGAGATATCTCTGTTGATGTAGGCCTATTTAAGGCCAAGACTGATATTGTTATTTGCAATTTTGGAATGAATTAAAATTACTTTTGAAGGGTTGCAACATGTGTGCTTTGGGTGAGAAACCTAGGGAGAGAATCCCGCCTGGTTCCCCATCATCTTGGTATCAGAGCTCTAATCCTGAATTCTTCTAAAACACAGATCCACAAAATTTTCTACTCCAAAATTAAAACCCTACCTTTCTCTCCCCTCTTTTCCTAATTTTTCCCTCAATTTCTCCCTTTTTACTCCTTGTGCCGCCACCATATTTATATAAAAAAAACTAAACAAAACTCTATTTCTCTCTCTCCCCTCACAACCCGTCGCCACCTCCTTCCCTGAGATTTCACGACGAAATCAACCTCCGCCTGAGCCTTCCTTTCCACCGATTAATCTCTCATGTCAAATCGAGCCCGATTGTGCCACCAGCGAACAACACCAACACCAGCATCACTCCGGTCTCCCCAACTGCCATCCAACGCCCTCATCTTCGTCACCCGCAGTCGACAACTGCGACTGCGGTTGAGTCTCTGCCATCGATCTCCTCAAGTCGAAAACAAATCCGCCTCTTCGAGCAGATATCCTCCGGTCAACACTCTACCATCGACAACACCTCCTCAAAGATCTACACGATTAGATCCAGACGATGCGATTTGATCTCCCTCCCCACCGAGGTCTGATCTACTCCAAGATCGACGCGATCAGGTCCCCCTCCTCCCTTCCTCCCCTCCTCTGTCGCCTACATCCCCCACTTAGTGATCTCCTCGCCGATGTCTGGATCCATCTCCGACTAGATCCAGACAACAAAGGTCACCCGGAGCCACCTGCCCTTGCCGTGATCCCTGCCACCTGCCTTCGCCGGCAAGCACCACCGCCTCGATTCACAGCAGCGACGACATCTCACACGGATATTTCCAACCATTTCCTCTACTGCATTGATCGTGCCATCGCTCTCTTCAGCATTCGCCTGTAACTTTCGACCTTGATCGAGGATAGTCGAGAGCAGAATTAAGAGAAGGAGAGCAGAAGGAAGTGCCCACTTCCTCATTTTTCTACTACTGCTGATGCTGCCATTCTCTTCTTCCGACAATACCGAGACCCCACCACCGACACCTCATGAGCCTCCCGACGCCGAGATTTCCTCCGATCTTGCTTTTTTATTCTGCTCTGCACCTCTCTGCTTCAAGCGGCGGCAAGCTTCAGCCTCTGAGCAACTGCAACCAATTTGAAATCAAATTGGTTTAGACTTCTGATTTGAAGTTGGATTTGGGATTCTACCCGACTTATCCACGAGCCACAATCTAAAGCCAGAGTTTGCCACGGCACGCTTTTCGACTATTCAGGTAACCAGTCATCAGGTATAGATTCCTTGAACTGAATCTTGAGTACCACTTTAAATTCTGTCATCATAATTTCATTGATTATATGTTATCCACATATAGTGAGCGTGTGTATCTGCTTGACCCTTATTTGCGACATCTTAATATTAATTTAGGGACTGCTAATAAATAGTGGACATCGACAGTTGCATAGAATTAATATTTTACAAAATATTGAGGTCTAAATTGTAATTTTTTTTATTTTATATCACAGTCTCTATTTTACACTTTTAACTTGCTAGCAAATTCATTCGCCTTATTGTGTGCTTTATTTTACTGAATTGTTGCTGATCCTCTGCATCTTCTGTATATCCTAGACGATTGCATTAGAGTTTGTTAGTGGCATATAGAAAATAATAGATTGCATCCATTATTATATATAAAAAAATCATCATAAATTCAGCATTTAGATAATAATAATATAAATTGTGCATGCGTACTCGTAGTGGTAAAGTCTACGACCCAGTAGAACCTAATACAGACATGGATCCTAATGCCTCTTCATCTATCACTATCACTTCACCAACAAATTACATTACTCTTGAAATTCTCAAAACTCTTGAGGAAATTAAGACCCAAATGAATACCTTAGGTCAGAGAATAGATAGGTTGGAAGTGGAACGTCATGATGGAGGTTGTAAAGAAGAACGTCAACTCAATAATCGTGAAGAGGAGAGAATCAACAGGAATTACAATCGATTCGATGAGAATGAACGGTACTTGAAGAACATCGAAGTGGACGTATCGAACTTTGACGGTCGCTTAGACCCACAATATTACCTTGATTGGGTAATGAGTCTAGAGCGTTATTTCAAGTGGTATGAGATGTCCCAAAAGTACCTCCTAATTACTTTTCAAGATCAACTGTTAGATAAATGACGTAGGCTAACACAAGGAACTCGCTCTGTTACTGAATACATTGAGAAATTTGATTAGTTTTTGACCCGGTGCAGCGAGTTCGTTGATGAATCCCCAACGGTAACCCTCTCTAGGTTCAGGTCTGGCCTTCGTGATGATCTCCGTAGGGAACTTTTTGCAAGAGGTGTTAGTGATTTGGAACACGCCTATCAGATAGTTCGAGACTTAGATGCATCTCGAGGATCTTACTATCAACGAGGTTCAGATTACAAGAGCCAAGGCGCTAGAGCCACCTTTGAACAACCCCAGCTCAAACCGAATCCTAACAGTTCGGCCCCGACAGGAGATCTCAAGGGTAAAGGCCTAGTCGAGAGCGTGCCACGAACCAACCCCATCACCCAATGCTTTAAATGTCAAAGTTATGGGCATGTAGAAAAGTTTGCCCCAAGTAAATCTAGAACCCTCTTTCTGGATGATTAATCAGATGAGGTAGGACGAATCTTAAAAGGACATTGTATTCATAGGGAATGAGAGCAGTGATTCTGAGAATGACTTGGAACATGAGGAAGTTCTTAGTACTATCAGGCATGTCGCTGTCGTTCGATGTACCCTTGCTCAGCCGAAAGATATGGTTGATTGGCGAAGAACCTCGATCTTCCACACATGCATAAAGATTGATAAAAAAATTGTAAAATCATTGTCGATAGTAGAAGTTGTATAAATGCTGTCATCTAATTTGATTTCAAAGATAGGGTTGAAGACGGTCCCTCACCCTAGCCCGTACAAAGTTACCTGGATTAACACAACATTGATGGAGGTGAACGAACGTTGTCTTGTACCTATACAATTTGCCACCTATAAGGACAAAATTTGGTGTGATGTAATAACTATAGATGCAGGACATGTGATTCTTGGTCGGCCTTGGTTATTTGATATGGATGTAACTTTGTGGGGAAAGTCCAACACTTGTACTTTCAACTATGAAGGGCAACGGATCAAACTAATTCCAAGTCAACCCAGATCCAAACAAAGAAAAAGCCAGTGGACACGAGAAAAGAGAAGAATCTCAACTTAATCAGCCCTAAAGAAATTGAAAAGAAGTGATTAGTGGGGCACAAGTCATCGTTTTGGTTGCACGAAAAGTAGCGAAAGAATCTCATGAGACGATTCTTCCTGAAGTGGCCCCTATTATTACGAAGTTTGCTGATGTGTTTCCTAACGATCTCCCTGATCAACTGCCACCGATGCGGAACATCCAACATATAATTGATCTAGTTCCGGGAGCCACTCTAACCAACTTATCGGATGAACCGATGGAACATGCCGAATTACAAAGGCAAGTTGAAGAGATATTGAGCAGAGGGTGCATACGAGAGAGTTTGAGCCCTTGCGCGGTCCCTGCGCTGTTAACGCTGAAGAAAGATCGAACATGGCGTATGTGTGTGGATAGCCGTGCTATCAATAAAATAACGGTAAAATACCGTTTTTCAATTCTCAGGTTGGATGATATGCTTGACATGATGACTGGTGCTACTATCTTTTCAAAAAATAGACTTGAAGAGTGGTTCCACCAAATTCGAATTCGCTCGGGAAATGAATGGAAAACAATCTTTAAAACGAAGGATGGGCTGTATGAGTGGATGGTCATGCCGTTCGGCTTGGTAATGCTCAAGCACTTTTATGAGAATGATGACACAAGTATTGTGACCCTTTATCGGAAAGTTCGTAGTCGTATATTTTGATGAACATCCTCATTTATAGCAGATCAACAGAGCAACATTTGGACCACCTCACACAGGTCTGTGTAGTTTTGAGAAAGGAGAGTTTATATGCCAACCCTAAGAAATGTACCTTTTTGACAGACCAAAGTCATTTTCTTAGGAGTGGTTGTTTCTTCACAAGGTGTCTCTGCAGATCCTGATAAAATTAAAGCTATCGTGGAATGGCCAGAACCACGCAACATTCGAGAAGTGAGGAGTTTTCATGGGTTAGCCACTTTCTACAGACATTTTATTTAAAATTTTAGTACCACCATGGCCCTGATTACTGATTGTTTGAAAAGGGAGGAATTCAAATGGACTAAAGCTGCTGCCAAGGCGTTTCGGGAAATCAAAGAGAGAATGACGGAAGCTTTTGTTATGAGGCTTCCAGATTTCACGAAAGTTTTTAAAATTACTTGTGATGCCTCAGGCGTTGGGATAGGTGGTGTTTTGAGTCAGGAAAAGCATCCTGTTGCCTATTTTAGCGAAAAGTTAAATGATGCTAGGCAACGGTACTCCACCTACGATAAGGAGTTCTATGTGGTAGTGCAAACTCTGCGTTACTGGCTACCGCAAGAATTCGTCATTTATTCAGACCATGAAGCCCTTAAATATCTCAACTCCCAAAAGAAGTTGAATTTGAGGCATGATAGGTGGGTAGAATTCCTTCAAAATTACACCTACGTCCTCAAGCATAAGGCCGGGGTGGAAAATAGGGTTACTGATGCTCTTAGCCGTCATTGCGCCTTACTTTTTGTCATGAGTTTGGAAGTGGTTGGTTTCGAGAAGATCAAAGACACTTATGAGTCATGTCCTGATTTTAGAAATATATACACTGTCTTAAGGGATAGTTTGACTCATGAGATTGATGGTTTTCTTCTGCAAGACGAATATTTGTTCCGCTCTCGTCTGTTGTGTATCCCTCGCACCTCATTGAGAGAATTTTTGGTTTAGAAATTACACGCTAGGGGACTTGCTGGACACTTCGGGTGAAATAAAACAATTGATGCTGTAGAACATCGTTTTTATTGGCCAAGCTTAAAAAGAGATGTTGCAAGGCTTGTTAGTCAATGTCGTACATGTCAACTCGCCAAGCAACAGAAACAAAACATTGGTCTCTACACTCTCCTACCAGTTCCTAACTGTCCTTGGTAAGATATCAGTATGGATTTCGTATTGAGTTTACCAAAAATCGCAAGAAAGTATGATTCCATATTTCTTGTTGTAGACCGTTTTTCCACGATTGCTCACTTTTTGCCATGTTCCAAAATGTTGGATGCATCTCGGATCGCTACAATCTACTTTGATGAAGTTGTTAGGCTACATGGGCTACCCAAATAATTGTCTCAGACATGGATGTTAAATTCATGAGTTACTTTTGGAAAACCCTGTGACATAAAATGAGAATTAAACTTCAGTTTTCTACTGCCTTTCACCCACAAACTAATGGACAAACTGAAGTAGTCAATAGGAGTCTTGGTAATCTGCTACGATGTTTAGTAAGTGAAAATCTTAGAACATGGGATCTTGTGTTATCTACTGCTGAGTTTGCATACAACAATTCTATCAATAGAATCATAGGAATGAGTCCATTTGAGGTCATGCATGGTTATCAACCTAGGCAACCTATAGACTTAATTCCTATGGCACATTAACATATTAGGATGTCAGAGTCAGCTGCATCATTTGCATCGCATATTCATGACTTGCATAAGGAGATCAACAATCAAATTTAGAAAAATAATGCAAACTATAAAGCTTATATAGATTTGCATAGGAAAGCACATGAGTTTGAGACTATGTGATGGTTCAGATTCGACCGG
Source organism: Agave tequilana (assembly GCA_038442645.1). Classification (NCBI taxonomy): domain Eukaryota; kingdom Viridiplantae; phylum Streptophyta; class Magnoliopsida; order Asparagales; family Asparagaceae; genus Agave; species Agave tequilana. Next base: position 22,898 of record JAVJIF010009576.1, read on the forward strand.
AATGATATCCTCCTGGTACCGTGAAGAAATTGTATGCATGTAGTGCGGGACCATTCAAAATTTTGAAGAAAATTAATTCAAATGTATATGTAGTAGATCTTCCACCGGATTTTGACATTAGTCCCTCTTTTAATATTGAAGATTTGATGTTTTATAAAGGGCCAAATTTAACCCCTGATAATCCTTTATTGGATGAGCCTTCCCATGAGCCAATTCCTGAGAGAACCTTATTACCTCCCCTTCCCCAAATACATCTCACCCATATGACAGAACAAATTGATGAAATTATTGATGATCAAATTGTCTCTACTAGAGATGGTGGTTACCACAGATTTCTAGTTCGTTGGAAAGGACTACCTGATTCTGATAACACTTGGATTAATCAAGAAGAACTCCAACGGTTGGACCCTAATTGTCTGGAGCATTATGAGAGCCGAGGAGGTTCACATTCGACAGTGTCGAGTTTTCCGTAACTCCGGGGGAATGATGGGGACATCTCTCTAGGATTGCGATTCTACACCAGGAGGCGTCGTTGCACTCTTTCAATTTGATTCGATTAGGGCTGGGGAATTTAAGCTACATTAAGCTGTTCGTTTTAGCTCTTTTTTCCTTTTACTGTAATTTTTAATTATTTATTTGGTTGTTTCTTTTAGTCCCATATCAGTTGTCATGGGATATCTCTGTTGATGTAGGCCTATTTAAGGCCAAGACTGGTATTGTTATTTGCAGTTTTGGAATGAATTAAAATTGCTTTTGAAGTTTTGCAACCTGTGTGCTTTGGGTGAGAAACCCTAGGGAGAATCCCGTCTGGTTTCCCATCATCATCTCTCTCACAACTCACTTGTGTTTAATCTTACTTGTCCTTATTATTTACATCTTTATATGCTTGATATTTACTTGTGCTTAATTGTCATATATATTTGAGATTGTTTAATATCTTGCATGCCCTTGTTCCTTGCCTATTCCTTACATGCTTGATATTGTATTTGTGCTCACACTCGTATTTAACCAAGAGAGGTATGGTAGCACCTCAACTCTTAGTCTAGAGGAATCTTGAGGAGAAGTTCAGAGGCCTTTATCGGAAATTCGATTTCACTCTTTAGTTATATGTTGTGTGATAGTTTTAGTTTGCATAATAAGTTTTTAATTTCGCATTGTTTGGCATTTGATTAGCACATCACCTATTCACCCCCTCTAGGTGATCTACAAGTGGTATCAGAGCTTGGTGCTCTTAATTTGGGTCTAACAACTTAGAGTTAAAAATCCTTTTGTTTGCTAATCACAATATTTGCATACACACACATGGTTTTCTTTGCACCTCCTATGTTTGATATTCTTATCTTCCAATGTTGGAAAGTTAAAATGTCTATGTACCTCAAAGCTCTTGGTATTCATGTTTATTTTGTCACTATTAAAGAATTCTATTTTGTTAATGGCAAATATCTTGAGGCTAATGCAAAAGCCCTGCATGCTTTAAAGTTACCCCTAAATGATGATTATTTATTTAGGGTTTCTAACTTTGATTCGGCTTTTGTAGTATGGAACATTCTTATCTCCCTTGGTGAATAAACTCAAAATGACAAGGAGAGTGAATCGGATCAAGTAATACTTCCGACATATGTGCTACATGGTCCAAGGGAAAGACCCCCTTGAGGTAAAATCTGATTCCGAGCTTGATGAAGATGTTGATATGTCTTATGACGAGCTTGCATTGCTTTGTCATAAAATTTTTAAAAAAATATGAGTTGTTGAAGAGAGAAAATGATTTTGTTTTAAAAAAGGATTCCTTTCAAAATAAATTTGAAGTTATTTCAAAAGAAAATGAATTTTTGAAAAACCAAATTGTTTTGATTTCCAAAGAAAAGGAGATTGTTTTGAAGGAAAATGATTCTTTGAAAAGAAAATTATTTTGAAGGAAAAAGAAAAGATTTCTATTTCCAATGAGAAAAATGATTTTGATTCTCCTACTTGTTATGTTTCTCATGCTCATATTTTTACTTCTAATATAATAATGATTTTTGTATTTGAAGAAGAATATTGATTGTTTGGGCTCCACTTTGAGCCAATGTGCTATTAGATCATTTTAGATTGGAATCCATGTTTCGCAAGAAACATGCTCTACATATTCATGCACTCCTTGCACGGCATACACTACATTCACACCATGCTCATACTCATACCACCATGTATGCTAGAATGTAAACATGTATATATTGCGGCTACAAAAGCCATCTTGCAAAACTTTGTTATGATAGATTAAATTCTTTTAATTTTGCAAATAAGAATGTTTGGTTCCAAATGTTACAACCCCGTAGACCCAAAAAAGATATGGGTATCAAAATCTCCACCACTTGTTTTTGATGTAGGTGTGACCTCTCACAAAACGTGAGAGGATTGATGCCTTGGTAGTAGATGCAATGGGAGCTTGACGGACACATCATGAATGCATCACTATCAAGGAGTTTTGGTGAAAGGACCACCTTGTTTTGGAGAAATGGATTGGCTACATCAGTATTGGTAACCATTTCATCTTCCACTTTTTAAAAATATTTTAAATGCTTATATGCTAGTGTAGTAATCTAGACTCAATCATATATTGTTTTGTGCTTAATGTTGAGTTGATTGGCTGTAAGCTATGCATGTATTTTTACTTTTTTAATGTTTTCGAATGGTTTTACATGCATATTTTTTTGGGGTAAATTCATGTTTTTATACGCTTTATTTTAAAGCATATATTGATTTATTTGTTTATATCATATGTTCATATGCAAATCTTATTAAACCTTGTGTTATACATGTACAATTCTTGAGTTATACTTGTTCTTCATGCTATACATGTTTTATTTCTTTTGTGTACTCATTTTTTATTTGATTGTACATTTATGTCCTAGTTTTGATGATTCTTGCATGGTTATATGATATATCATGTTTTAGGGAAAAAAATTTCATTTGAGTTTTTGTTTTGAGCCTTATTGATTTATTTTCATGAATATGTTATTTACATGACTCTTGTGCACTCACCTTTTTGTTTATTCATGATTTCACATTCATGAGCACATGTTTATGCTTCATAGATTTTGAGTGACAACTCTTGTGTAATATACATGTTTCATGAAATACATGATATGGTTTCATGTTTGAAGGATCTTGAATTAGTTTTCAAAACTATTTTAAATTAGTTCTTCATTCTTCACTTGGTAGTGTTTTCAATGTAACTATACTATTTTCAAAATCTTATTTTTCAAAACTTCTATCCTTCAACGGCTGTTGGTTGGGCGACCATGCTTCGTATGCTCACACTGTATAACTTTTTAAACATGTGCATGATAATGTGGATGTTATGAGTTATACACATGATTCCCATATTATTTCATTTTTGTATACTCATTTAAGTTTTTTTATATATGTATGTGTTAAATTTCAAGTGTCATTTTCATTGACATACATACATATGTTGATTGTGCTTGTTTTACATTGATCATATATGTTTTATAGCACAAATTAATTTCATGCTAAGCTTAGTTTTACTTCAAAACATTTGCTTTTGTTTCCAACAAGCTTATGTATTAGTTTTGTGATTATTTCAAAAAGAGAGAAAAGTTCTTTAACTTAAAATGATTTCATGTTTATGTTTATTTATAAAATAATATTTATGTTTATTCACAAGTGGTATTTTAATATTTATGTTTATATTTTATATCAGTTTAACAAAATTTTTTAGTTTTGTATTTATCTATAGTTTTGTGACTACTTGAAAGCAAAACAAAGTAGTATCAAAAAATGTTTTGTAGATTTCAAGTAGTATCAAAATTTGTTTAATTAATTTTATGTGGTATCAAAAATTTGTTTTGTTGATTAATAATAATATCATAATTTGTTTTAATTGGTTTTCAAAATTTGTTTTGACATGTATTGCTTATATGTAAGGGGAGCTTAACATCTCCTCTATTAATAGATTCATGATGAGTGTAATATATAAAAAAGAGTTTGACCTTTTTCTTTATGTGGTACACGTGTGTAGGGGGAGCTTAACATCTCTGTTTATACATTATATATTATGCTTATATGAGTTAGAGTTTAGTCACCTCTTTCTTCATGTAATGCATGTATGCAGGGGAGTTGTCTCTATAGTCTCTCCTCTTCATGGATTTATATCGCATATACATTTACCTTATTTTTCTTTACCTCTTTGTTGATGAATTGACAAAAAGGGAGAGCATTTAGAGTTTATATATGCATACTATGTTTTTTGTTTATGCATATATGTTTATGTTTGTTTAGTTTATGCACTTCATTAAATATCTACATGTTTTATGCTATGCATGAGTTAAGGGGGAGCTTTTATGAAACTTATCTTTAATCCATGCATATATAACTTCAAGAGTTTTGTCATCATCAAAAGGGGGAGATTGTTGGCTCAAAGGCCCATCACTCTAGTTTTGATGATGATTAACTCATGTAGTTATAGTACTAATGATCTTGTGTTTATTAAGTTTCAGATATTCAATCAAAATCTTAGTCAGAGTTTAGCGTCAACAAAAGATTCAAAGTCAAGTTTTGAAAGTATCGCATGTTGATTCAAGAGCTCGCGCTTCAAAATCGCATCAAGTACTCAAATAGGAGTCTAGCTCATGGATCAAGTTTGGATCAAGTCGAGATGGAGAAGAAGATTTTCAAGAGAAGATTTTCTAGAAGACTTGAGTCTAAGTTTGTAAATTTAAGATTTTTGTTTTAGGATAAAATGTAAAGGATAAATTAGTTGTGGATTGCTCAAGCTCATACACACAAAATATTTATATTATTTTTCATGTTAAATACTTTTAATTTTTGGTTTAACCGTTTTGGCTTTGAGTTTCAAGAATACATCTTTCGATTTCATGAATAGATTTCATCAAAATGTGTTTACATAATTTATATGTATATTGGATGTCATCCATATGCATTTTTGCTTCATATGCTTAGATAACTTATTTTGATGTATCTAATTCATATATTTAAGTTTTGTTTTTATCAAAACTTATTTTGGTTTTTTTGTCAAAAACAAGTATATATCATTTACTTTGTGTATTGGATTCTATCCATGTACGCTAAGCTTCAAATGTGTTTCAATATCTTGTTTTTGCATATATACAAGTTTTGGATAAATCGGATATACATGTTGAAGTTTGGTTTTTGGAAAAATACCGATTTTGGTTTATGCTTTAATTTCTATGTCAAAAAATAGTTCTCATATTTGTAATATGTGTTGATTTTTGATTACACATATTTGTACTTCATAGTACTTCATTGAACTTATTTTTGTGGGATTTATGGAGATTTTATGGTATTTAAAATAAATTTAAAAAGATGTTCAAATTGGGTTTTTGAGCTGCTTGTGGTCGACCGACCGGTCGATCGAAGGCTGGTTTGTCGATCGACCGACTGGTCGATCGACGTGCACACATGCACAAGCCCAAGTGCGGTCGATCGACCGGTCGACTGATTGGCTCAACCCAACTTTCGGGTAGAGGCTATCTGGTTTTGGGTGCGGTCAACCGGCAAGCCCAACAGTCATAAAATTGACTGTTGGCCGGTCGACCGGACGATCGACAGACATGCCAATCTGGCCCCAAAATTTAGTTTTTGACAGCCTTTATAAATGTGTCTTTTGGCTACTTTTTGGGTAAGATTTTTACAAGTGTTTTCAAGAGCCTATTTTTTAATCTTTCACAAAGTTTCTCAACAAGTTTTGGAGCTTCATTTCCATATCTAAAGAGAGTTTTTCAAGAGTGATTCTCTTGAGTTTTCAAAAAGATTTCTTGAGTTTTTCACTTTCACATCTATTTAGTTTTTCTCACACATGTTTGAGTTATCCATTGCTATATCCATCCTCTAGGATCCTTGTATGTGAGTGTTGGTTTGTGATCAAGAAGTGATCACAAAGTGTTCTACTTTGTATTGAGAAGGAGTTTTGGAGGTTGCAGCCTCGACGAGCTTGTGGGTTCGCATTGTGTGTTGTTCTTGCGGAAACAAGTGAGGGACTTGCGGGTCCAATAGTTCTTGAGGGAGTTCGTTGTAGGTGTTGCGGCACCGAGTGATCTTGCAGGATTAATTCTAGTGGAAATCTTTCATAGTGGTGAAGGTGGGGACGTAGAGCAAGTGGCTCGAATCTCGAAACAATTCTCCCGTATTTGTGTTTGCTCATCTCTCTCTCAGCTCACTTGTGTTTATATCTTACTTGCTCTTATTATTTACATCTTTACATGCTTGATATTTACTTGTGCTTAATTATAATATATGCTTGCGATTGTTTAATATCTTGCATGCTCTTATTCCTTGTCTATTCCTTGCATGCTTGATATTGTGTTTGTGCTCACACTTGTATTTAATCAAGAGAGCTATAGTAGCACCTCAACTCTTAGTCTAGAGGAATTTTGAGGAGAAGTTCAGAGCCCTTCATTGAGAATTCGGCTTCACTCTTTGGTTATATGTTGTGTGATAGTTTTAATTTACATAATAAGTTTTTAATTTTGCATTGTTTGGCATTTGATTAGCACATCACCTATTCACCCCCTTCTAGGTGAACTAGAGAGTGTATGCAAGCAACATGTTTATTTGACAATCCTTAAAATTGAGTCTTTGATATTTGATATTGGTACTAAGAGTTTTCTAATCAACTCTTTGAAGAAGAAGAATTGTGTACAAATTAAAACTTCCTTCGCATGGCTCTCTTGTATTTTATTATATGTGAGTAACTAATACAATAATCGGGTGTTCGACAGGTATAACTACAATTTGTGCAAAAATATTTGCTAGGTGTATTTAAAATATCACATATCGAGCTTATCCAAGCCAACACGAGCGAGGAGGCTTAGGTTGAGTTTGGCTTGTAAAATCCGAGCAATTTGAGTGAGCTAAAGTTGAGCCGAACACGAAATGTTTGGAGCCGTGAGCTCATTTGACAATCATAAACCAGGACCATCTTCTTGAGTTCCAGATTCATTACTCGTGAAAAAAATGTTCAATCCTTGGTTTCAAATATCAGCCAAATTCCGATATATGGTTTCAAATATCGGCAATATCATATTTGAGGTACCCGATAGGGTATTAACTCTATAATTTTGCCTGATACTGGCACTGATATTTCTAATACAGACGAAATGACTCATATCCATGATATTGATACTAAAACCATTAGTCGATATGGATACCAAGATTTTAATCCGAGGTTCAATCTTACCATCAAACTGATATCTTTGAACTGGGAGGTTTTCCCTCTAGAATCTTCTAAAATTTTGTTTTTCGATCTCATAGTTGGCCTTCCAATAATTGAAGTGATTTGGTCTTCACAAACTCATTAGGGGTCATGCTAGTTGTGCTCTCACATGAGAAAAATATGCTTAGTTGAAACCATCTGTCTTGATATCTTCTTCTAACGATTTCCCCCCTCATATTTTTGAATACTTTTTGTTACTAAGTTTTCTTTTGGTGAGGATTTACTTTGTTGTGTTATATTTTGATTTACCTTTGCTTTCTATGTTTGTGAAGTGTCTCTACAATGAGTGGAGAGGCATTTTTGGATGGAGGTTTGATCTACATGCAATCTTGACAAAATCATGGAAGGAACAAAGATCAAGTTCACTGAGATCGGTGAGATATTTGCGCTACCTGCAAGCCTTCCAGATTAAATAATTTTCTTAATAACCTGATGGACGATTTGACTCTTCCTCTCTATGGATTTGTAGGTTCCATTCGTTCTTGTGGAAGGTGGTAACTGGCCTAATTCTGGCTATGTTCATGTTTCTTTGGATGGTTCGACCCAGCCACTCCTCTCGCTACTGTTTATCATCAGTTGCACCCAGTTCCGGCTACAGCATTTACATTTTTCCAGGTTATCTTTGGTAATGGGTACCCGGTAAGTAATGTTCTTTCCTCAAAGGTCATTTCTGGAATAACCACCACCAAACCCCAAACCCCGCCCCCCCCCCCCCCCCCCCCCCCCAACAACACACACACACACACACACACAAAAACAACCCACCAAAAAAAAAAAAAAAAAACCCAGCGCGCGGCCGCTGCCGCCAAAAGCACACCACCACCTAAAATCTTTGCCATCTCTTATGATTCTTACCACCATAGATTTGATTCTCTAAGGTTGCACTATTGGATGAAGAAAAATTCTTCCAGTTGGAAAGGAGATCACTGCAATTGGCATTTGCAGAACACGTGAAGGAGCTCTTGAGATCAGATCATCTGCTGAGCTTCCATGTTTTCTGTAAGAATTTAGTCTGGAAATAATTTTTCCTATTCATTATTTACGACAAATTACTAGCATTTTGCATTGAGCTCACATGTGGTAGTCATTTGTTCTAGCAAAAGACTCGGTTGACTTCATTTCATTCTTTCTATACTAATTCAATACCCCGATGTCTACTTCCCATCAAACTTGGTTCATTTTCAGAACTTTCACTGATATGATATTTCTCACAGATCTGATAAGACAAAGGATGAAATAGTAGTGGATCTTGCTATTGATTCTCGGGTTCTGTTTTGGAGTGGAATTGTACTTGGGACATTGTCCATTGTATATTGGGCTATGCTGTTGTCAGGTACAAACTGAAACATAATGAACTAGATGGATATTTTAATTTACTTGTAAACAATTGCAATTTCCGGTGTTTACTTTTCTTCCTATTTTTCATTAACAAAAAATTTGAAATGAACTACTCTCCTAAGAGTTGCACCTTGGTTGTTTTTACATCTTGATGGTAACAAGTTTCAGATTTTCACAGTATTTCATAGTCTTACGGAGTCCTTTTACCATATCACAGTATGTGTTTTACACAGAGTTTGGTGCAATCCTTTTTATTAAAATGTAGTTTATAGATAAAATTAATCAAAAATGGATCCAGGAAATTAGGTGGTATATTTTTTCGGCATGTGCATGCCTGTGTGCAGGAGAGCGGGAAGGATTTCATTTACTTGTAAACAATGAACAATTGCAATTTCAGATGTCCCTTTTTCACATCTTGATGGTAACGAGTTTCACACTTACTGCAGTGTTTCATAGTCTTATGCAATTCCTTTTTCCATATCACAGTGTGTTCTATACAGAAGTTGGTGCCTCCTTTTTCTTTATGTAGGGCCGTTTGTTTCGCGTAAAACTCCGTAATTCGTAAATGACTTACTACCCAGTTACAACTACGGCGTTTGTTTGGACCGTAATTCGTAAAGACTTGCGTAACTCAACTAACACTCACTTGCAACCCAGTTGCCACTCACTTACAGCCCAGTTACAGTTAATTTTGTGGTCATACAAATTTGTAATATTTTTTTATATTAATATTAAAATTTTTTAATATTTAACTTTTTTAATATTTATTTGCAGTATTAAAACTTTTAAAATCACCAAATAGTTAATTTTGTGGTCAACTTTTTCACTTACGACTTATATATTACGATAACCAAACACCGTAAAGTACAATACACTTTCCCACTTTACAATTTATATTACTAACCAAACACCGTAAAATTTACATACATGTAACTTATTTACAATTGTAAAAGACTTTACCAATTACAACTACGAATTACGGCCAGTTACGACAACCAACAGACCCGTAGTTTAAGATATAATTGTTGTGCATGGTGCATAACTGCTTGCTTGGATAATAAATTATGCTAAGTGGACTTTCATTAGTGAGAAGCTGCTTGTAGTCTTTGAATGATGCATTGTTTTGCATGCTAATTTTATCAAGAGATCTTGTCATTGTGCAAGGAGCAACCATGGAAGAGGGGGTGGGGTGGGTGGGTGGTGTTAATTAGATTGCAAATATGGTTGATAGACTGAGTCCATTATCTAACGTGTCCCAGTTTGGATTTGTAGTTTGTTTGACTCAATTTTGATATTTAATAATTAATAATATGTATAGCTTTTGTTGTACCTTCACTTACTCATGTCCACTTTTGTGTCTTGGTTATTAGTAGTTTTTTAGAAGTGCAGGATTTATGAATGATTTTGGCAACTTAAGCTTATCATGAATCATGACTGTCCTGAAGGAATCCTAACTGTATATGGATATAGTGCGTCATGCTTATTTGGTTGGGGTAGTTAATTTTATACGGGTATCTATCCTTGTTCTGAAAATACATGCAGTCTGTGTTTTATTGATTTCTTGATTAGTCTGCAAAGGGGTTTGACCTACTTTTAAGTATGCTCATATTTGATTGAGTAGGAATTTTACCATGATTAAACTTGAGCAATAAGCACTGATGCACTGTTGTGTTTCATTTGTAAAGCAAGTAGAGAGGTGGACATCACTGCTACTTGAACGTCACATTGGAATATCCCTTGACACCTTGTCCCTCCAACTTGAACTTGAAGCCAAGAACTTTGACACTTGAAACTTGAAGCCAAGAACTTTAACCCTTGAATTTGCGCTTTCTGTTGCATGTTGCATATGCGGTGGCACTGTTATACAAAATACAGGTAAATAAAATTGCATAAATTATGAGAAACCAAAAGCTACATAAAATAATACAGCAAAGGGAGTTGTGAGAGAAGGGGTGAAGAGAAGAAGAAAAAGAAGGAAAAGAGAAAAAATAAAGATGAGATGAAACGAGAAGGGAATTAGAAGATGAATGTGCTAAACTGACCTTGACCTTCACTGTGTTCAACTGCCATTTGCTAGTGCAGCTGCTTGAAAGGGATGGGCTAGCCCCCTTTCTCTAGTTTTTATTACAGGTCATCACTGCTGTTCCCTAATATTAAGTAGGGTTCAGATTGACCCACTAATATTAAGCAAGGATCAGGTCAATCGTACGTAGAAACCTCAATGATATTTGACTTTTCAGTTTATCATGATTTATTAATGGCAAATAATGCATGTTTGTGCGTGTAGATTTTGTTTCAAATCCTTAGATACAGCTGCACAACTCACCCACACCACCACCACCATAAAAAAGAAAAAAAGAAAAAAAAAAGTAGAACTTAAAATCTATGAACTGAATTTAGTTTTGATCATTTTCCCCTTTGTAGCTTTCTTATCTCCTAATACTGAGAATCTGGCGTACTATCATTTCCAGCTTATATATTGAGAAACCTGAAAAAGATCCCTTTGCCTGAAAAAAGAAAAGAAGAAGAAGAAGAAAAATAGCCTTTTTTGAAGAGTAACATAGACCAAGGCACAAGCATCCAGAATGCGCATTTTGGGTCCCAGACTGCTCACCTTGTTCACATAGAAAATTAATGTTCCAGAGCAATGCTATTAATGATTGCCTATCAGCAAGAATCTAACTGTAACACTATCCATTTGGACACAGATGAGTGAACTATATTTGTGACTTGATTCTTGAAATAGTGCTGCTCCTGCTTAGCTTAAGGAAGTTTGCGGAACAGAACAGGAAGGATTTTCCATTGAAAAAAAAAAAACTTGTGCTTGTTTGCTTGGAGAGGTTTATGACTTTGAAAGATAAAGTAGGAAAGTACTGTGTTTAACACTTTATGAAAAATTAACCGTATTTTCCATGCAGCTTCTGTCTGAAAAATGAAATTGCAACAATTTGTATTTGTCCTCATATGGTTGCCATTTACCTTTTTAAGATTTAGCAAAATTGTGGCTTAAAATGTTATTATTTTCTTTGTGATAATTATACTGGAGTATATCACAATCCTACAAGTCCTGTTTCATGATTTACCATAATTCAGGAACTGGTGGAGATGGAAAGAGTGGAGGCAGAGGCGGAGGCAGACCAAGAACTAAATAATGAAGTTCAGGTACAAAGCAGCAGTGACGAAGAATCGGAGAGGTTCTTGATGGGCAGCTGTGTGTCATCTGTCTAATGAGACAGAGGAGATCTGCTTTTGTTCCTTGTGGACATCTTGTTTGCTGCCCTCGATGCGCCATGTCTGTGGAACTTGATTCATCACCCAAATGTCCTGTATGTCGGCAAAGCATCCGTTCTTCCATAAGGATATATGATTCTTGAGGTATGTGGATCAGTTTGAAGGAAGATTTATTGTGAAAGTGAACCATTTTTAAGATTTGTGAATATCAAAAGCGTAATTATAAATTCCTATCCTGTGTTGCATGGACAAGGGCACATGGACATGCTGACACAGAGACAACACTACAAACTGATGGATGACAAATTTTAAAATGCTCACAAAAAGGTGAAGTATTTTTCTGATGTGTCTTGACACTTGCCTGATATGACAGCTTCACTGAGGAAGTGCTCGTGTTGCATAGATCTTTTAATATTTTTAATTAGTTAACTCAAAGCGAGATAGAAATAAATCATTTCCTATATAGTACATGTGCATACACATGCACACATATAATATTGGACATGTAAGCATTGCTGTATGCATGCATGCGTGTTTTTGTGGTGTGAAGTGAGACATATATGCTTCTGAGGAAACAAGAGGTGAGGTGATACCTTGTGCAACTTGCTTTATGAGGTTTGGGTTATAGGTACTAATGGGTAAAATTTTGGCAATCTGAATTGTTATCTACGATCCCTAAAACATAAATGTGTAAAAACAACACAATTTAGAGCCTGAGGTGACAAAACAGTAGAGGCATAATATTTGTCTATTGTTTGTCTTGAAAATTAAAGGGCAAGTTAGTTCTTTCCTTTTTGTATAAAGAACAGTTTACGATATTTAAATATTGTGATTCTTTGTTAGAGTTGAGATATATACACATCTTTTTTGCTGTGAGAGAATTATATTTGGGCCAACTGTGGCCCATAAGTTTGCTTCAAAACTCAAAATATAATAGTTTTGATATATTTATAAAAATGCTGAGGTTTCATGCAGAAACCACTAGTAGCCAGCGGTGGACGCAAGATATTTTTCTAGCGTGAGCATAAATGTAATAAGAATTTCAGTGTGGGTGTAAATATAATAAGAAAAGAGAGAAAATAAAAGGAGAAAAAAGTTGCACCCAAGACTTGAACTGACCTCCAATAACATATTTTTATAAGTTATCACTTGAGTTAGAGCTCTAAAATATCTTTATTCTAGTAAAAATAATCTAAAAACAAGCGATCATATACAAAAAAATTACAAATTATATATACTATATATATTTTATAAAATCTAGTGTGAGCATCCGCGCACACTGTTGTGTATGTGGGTCCTCCCCTGTTAGTGGCTATTGATAATTTATATTACCTGATAGATTAACATTACTTTTTGCACTCGTAGGAGTTTATTTGGATCAATTGTTATCCAGAAGCATGCCATGTAAACCTGGGAGGATTTATAATTATAGCGGGTGATGTCAACACTTTGAGTCTTTGGGTGTTGTTGCTGCACAAACATTTTGCTACAAATGTGAAAAAGTGTAAATTGAAATCACCTAGGGAGGTGAATAGGTGATGTGCTAATCAATGCAGAAATTAAAAATTAATTAAAAACACAACACAATAACGAATCCAACTCAACAACCAAGAAATGAAGTCTTATATCCGGTGAAGGGCTTTGAACTTCTCGTGATTCCTCTTAAAATAAGAGTTGAGGTGTAGAATTGCTTTATTGGTTTAAACGAGTGCAAACATATAAAACAATTTCAATATAAATATGAATGACAATTAAGCACAAGCATGAGAGAGATAATATCATGCATATAAGATTGAGCATAATTAATAAGTATGCAAGATATAAATAGAGAGTTGAGTTAAGAGAGAGAGAGAGAGTTGCGGGAGATTTGTTTTGAGGTTCGAGTAAATTGCTCTACATTATCGCCATCGCTGCAATGAAGGATTTTCACTATGCACGATGCCGCAAGATCACTCGGTCCCGCAACACCTACAAGCTCCCTCAAGAACTCTTAAATCCGCAAGTCCCTCACTCATTCTCGCAAGAATAAACACAGAAGCCTGCAAGCTTGATCGAGGCCACAATCTCCAGCCACTTACAATACAGATTTGAAATAACTTGTGATCAACTCTTGACTATAAACAAAACTCTCTTATAAACCCTACTCATAGAATAGATAAGAAGTTGAAAGCTCAAGTGTGGGTGAGAGAGAAACTAGAGATTTGGAATTGAAAACTTCAAGAAAAACTTCTTTACAAAAGATTTAAAATGAGAAACCTGAAAACTTTTTGTAAAACTTGTTTTTAAAATACTATCTAATCACTCCTATTTATAGAGACTAATACTCAAAAAATCCAGTTATTTAAAACATGTTAAAAACTTTTAACATAAAATAGCCACTAGAAATGAATCTGGACTGATTTGTATAAGAAACTAGCCGTTAGAATCAAAACAGGCAAGTCTCACTGCTTGGCAGTCGACAGTTGCACATGCCTGTCGACAGGCATGACTCAATGATCATATTTTTTTTCAAAATTAACACATGCGCTGTCGACAGCTGAGTCTTGCTGTCGAGAGGTTGAGATAGACTCAATCTTTGTTGACTCAGCTGTCGACAATAAGCCTCAGCTGTCGACACACTGAGCTCAGAGTAAGTTTATGTTCGATTTTCCTGCCGACAGCTATATGAGGTTGTCGATAGCTAAGCTCTTCTCAGCTCGTGTACATGTATCAGCAGTCGACAACAACTTATGGCTATCGATTGTCCTGGTACATGGACAGTTAAAAGTATTATATTAAAATATATTTTGTAAAATATAAAACTATATCATTTTAAACATATTTTAGAGTACAAATGTATATGATCAAAACATGTTTTAAACAATTTGAAAATACATAAAAATATTTGTGTATATCATTAAACTTGATTTTTCAAAACATAAAACCATAAGCTAAAAATCATAAAATTGTTTTGAAAAATCTTCGTATGTGTGTGTAACCTTGAGCAATCAAATCTACACTATTCTTTACAAATTTTCTAAACACTTACAAACTCTATCAAGTCTTCATGTTGATCTTCATCTTCAATTTAATTTGATCCAAATTCTTGATTCCTTGAGCTTTACTCCTCTTTGAGTGCTAGATGTATTCTTTATGCTTGAGCTTTTAAATCAACACTTGTTAGCTACAAAATCTTGACTCTGAGTCTTTTGTTGAGGCTAAATACTTGAACTAATATCTTGATTAAAATCTGAAATTTAAACATGCAAGATCATTAGTATTATAATTACACGTGTTAATCATAATTAAAATTAGAGTGATGAGTTTTTGGGCCAACATAAATAACTGAGCATGGAGGCTTAGGTTGACGAAACATTAGACGCTTTCTCTCTTTGTATTCCATCTTGGGACGTAACCTGAAATTTAAAAAGAGATGAGTCCCAATAACATATTTTTATAAGCTACCACTTAAGTTAATGCTCTAAAGTATCTTTATTCTAATAAAAAAAATAATCTAAAAAGAAGAGATCATATAAAAAAAAAATTACAAATTATATATACTACTACATATATTTATAAAATTCAGTGTGAGCATCCACCCACATCGGTGTGTGTGTGGATCTGCCCTTGCTAGTGGCCATTGATAATTTATATAACCTGCTAGATTAACATTACCTTTTGCACTCGTAGGAGTTTTTATTTGGATCAATTGTGATCCAGAAGTATGCCACAAAAACCTGAGAGGATTTATAATCATAGCAGGTGATGTCAACACTGAGTCTTTGGGTGTTGTTGCTGCACAAACATTTTGCTACAAATGCGAAAAAGGACGTGTAAATAACTGAGATGGCAGGTAAATCTGACTAGGATTACGATGCTAAGCCCCTAGAGTTAGTTTTTCTAGTAAGCACTGTGCTCTAGTTATTTGGCAGCGGTATCACAGCTCTTTCTGTCACGGAGACTTGGGCTGACGAAACTTTAGAGGCTCTCTCTCTTTGTATTCCATCTTGGGACGTAACCTGAAATTTAAAAAGAGGTGAGTCCCAAACTTCATCAAATTTTAGAAGGCCAAGTTACTCAAGATTATCCTTCCCACCAGTAACCTGAAACTTAAAAGAGATATGGGTCCCAAACTCTATTGAATTCTAGAAAGCCGAGTTATAGAAGGTTTTCCTAGCTGTTCAACAATCTAAATTTCTTAAGAGGAACAAGGGTTGGAAAGGAGAGCAGCTAAGAGATTCGGGGTTCAAATAGCACCGTCTGTTCCAAAAAAAACTTACGACACCTCATTCTTTATTATGATTCAAGTCTTTCTTTTGTATAACCGTTTTATCTTTCTGTTTGACAGGGATGCTAAATATTGGGCATAAAATACTTGAAGAACACCCTACATCAAAAGCTTCACAACTATAGAAAATGTACAGGTTCACATGGTAATCAGATATTTTCTTACCAAGGCAGAAGCTAGGTTGTAGTCGTGAACTTCACATGCTTTCAGAAAGTTTTAAGATACATCACTTTGTCTTTCTTCACCGTGTGTTGGACTAACCTGCTGATCCAGCAGCGGTCAGAACCATCAAATTTCTGCGACTAACCTGCTGATCCAGCCGGGATCACAACCATCAAATTTCTGCAGAAGGTCATGGTGACGATGCTGTACATATATTTCATGGGCAAAATTTTGTAAATAACATGGTTGTATTTTGACTAACTGGGGACATCCATATTTTGGTGTACTTCAATATGTGGAATGTTTGTGTGATTTGGCATCCCAGTCTGGCTGCTTCATGACCTCTTCCCTTGCAGGGAGCCTGTCAATAACTTTCTGCGGCGAGATGCAATTACCAGCTGTCTTCAGGTGGTTCTAGTGTGTTTAATTACTTCAGCAGTGTTCTTGCCATTTGTGTTATGGTGATTTTCTTTTATTAAAACCCTGAAGCTGTTGACTCTGATTTTGATTGGGAGGTGGGAAGACAGGGAATGCTGCAAATATTATCATTTTTTGACAGATTAATAAAGGGGAGATATTTTTCTTTAGAAAGAGGGAGGAAATATTAAATCCGGAGATAAATGCATTTAAATTGCAAAACGAATGCTTACTGCTTTTCTTTGCAACCAAGAAGTTCACTTGCTGCTGCTGCTGCATCTTATTGAGGACCGTAGTCTGTAATGTGGGGTTAATTTTTTTCCTTTTTTCTTTTGTCAAATCCTAGTTGTTTTTGCTCATTTCAGGTATTTTTAATATGCTTGATCTGCGTGATTACAGATTAACTGGAATTTGTTGAAGATAATTAAAACGGAATACAAGTTATTACAACAGTGGAGGGAGATTAGGAGCATTAAATTCTGTTTAGCAAATGCCAGTAAAATCTAAGTAATCATTGATCAAGATTGCATTAATGACGGGCCTGTTTGTTTCCCCGCAAAACGCCGCAAAACCGCAAGTCGTAAAACTCTTTTCCATTTTCAGCTGTTTGTTTCGTTGCAAAACATTTCGCAAAATACAACTCTCATTTCCCACTTGCAGTTGCTACAGTTAAATTTGTGGTCATATAAATCTCACTTTTACACTCAATTTTCCCACTTGCAACTGTTACAGTTAATTTTGTGGTCATGTAAATTCTACTTGTAATACATTCGTAGTGCCAAAGCAGTTACTTGATAATCATATATAATTTATTATTAAATATTTAATATATTTAATATTTTTAATAGTGTTTAATTTCTTACCGAATTATTTTATACTGGTATTTTTTAGTTTTTTATTATTTTTAAGATTGTTTTAATATTTACTATTTTATTATTTTAATTTAATATATAATTTAATATTGTTATTTAATACTTTATTATTTATTAATATTTACACCAATTTTCTTAATATTTTATTTAAATTTAATATTTTATTAATATAACAATAATGTGTTTTAATATAAAATTATTATATATTTAATTTATTTATTTCTTAATATAAATAATTACTTTATTAATATTATAATATACTTTAAAATTATATTAATATTTTATTATGTTAATATTGTAATAATTCATTATAATAATATCATAATAATATTTCATTATTAAATTTATAATTATATTTTACTTTGTTAATTTTATATTTTTATAATATTACGATATTATTATCATAAATTTAATATTATAATAATCTTAAGTATTTTATATATTATAATATTATAACTATATTTTATTAATTTTCTTAAGATTTTTTTAATATTTATGTTTTATTAGTATCCTTAAAATTTTATTCAGTTTCTTTAGATTTTCTTAAAATTTTATAATTACTTATTTAGTTAATATTGTAGTAATATTTTACTAATTTTACTAATATTTTATTAATATTATTGTTATAATAAAATATTAAGATTATTAATTTTTTATCTCAAATTTATTAATACAATTTATTTGTAATAGTAGATTTAATTTAATAGTATTTATAATATTTAAATTACTGCTACAGTTAATTTTGTGGTCAACTTTTCCACTTACACTTTTACATTACCAACCAAACACCGTAAAACACAATATACTTTATCATTTACACTTTCACTTTATCAACCAAACACCGTAAAACACAATATACTTTTCCATTTACACTTCACTTTATCAACCAAACACCGTAAAACACAATATATTTTCTCTGTTACAGTTCATTTTTTTCATTCTCATTTTACGACTTACGACTTGCGACGTTTTGCAACGAAACAAACAGGCCCGACATCCTAGAATACGAGAACACCATACTTGACAGCCTAATTCTACATTTTTACAAAGTTTGGCGCCAATCTGTGGAAGCCCTCCCCCCCCAGTCCCCAGTTCTTGACACGGAGCCACCCGCCATCAAAACAGTTTGAGGACCGTTTGCTCAATCCCTCGCCACCGTCTTCCAAATGGAACAGAACGAGACGGGCTGCCCTTTCCACCAGAGCCCGATACCTCCGCCGGCCTCCGCCGCTCTCATCTCCCAGTTCCCGTCATACTTCCTCAGCAGCGCTCTCCCGCCGTCGACGGCCTCCTCCCCAAACCCCTCCTCCCTAAACCCTAACCCTAGCATCCTCTCTCTCCACCTCTCTCTCCCCTCCCCCACCCCCTCCCCTTGTTGCTCCAAAACCCTAGCCATCTCACCCTCCACCACTCTTCTCTCCGCGCAGTCCCTCCCCTTGAATGCCGCGCTTGTCGAGTCCAGAAACGTCCACAGAATCTCCGCCCGCTTCGCGAACCCTCCCGCCGCCGTGGTCCCCTCACCGCCATCGATCTCAGTCAGAATCACCAGATCTGCATCCAACTCCTTTACCGACCTCAGGAATGATGTTCTCTGCTCCGAGTCACAGTGGTGCGCTCGAAACTGAGCGCAGATAACCAGGACTTCGTTGCGATCGATGGAGAGATATCGGGGCGTGAGATCTGAGACGCGGTCGATCTTGAGGTTGAGATCGATGGATTTGGCGTACCGGAGGAGGTGAGAGGGGAAATCGTACCCCGGCGGCGGTGACGAGAACGGCCCCGGCGGGATCGCGTCACAGGCGACGGTTAAGCGAACCAGCGAGGGAACGCCATTGGATCGGCGGGTTAGGGCTTCGAGAAGCGTCGGCCACTGGATCCCATGGGAGACGCCGATGTCGACGACGTGGAGGTTTCTCTGCCGTTGGTTGGTTGATGAATCCAGGGTTAGGGTCTGGAGAATCGAGGCATTGGCGAGGGAATTGGGGAAGGTGAACCACGGGCTGACCTCGTGAAATTTGATCAGAGCTGATCGGAACAGTTTGGGCTCTGTTGTGGTGAAGGTCGGCGGAGTGGGGTTCTGGTCACCGCTGGTGAAGGAAGGGGAGAGATGTCGGTTAAGGCGTGAAGGCCGTGGGAGGCAAGACGGTGGTTTGCGTCACCAGTGGCTGACGCCAACTCTTGGAGCACATACAGCAGGTGCTGAACACGTGACAAGTTGGAGGCAGCAATAGCGGCAGCTAACGGGTTCAACAACTGCTCCGCCCATCGAACCTCCTTGCTGCTGTTGCTATTGGAATTAGCACCAGTAAGCTTACCGGAGGTTCTACGACCAGTAGCATGAACCAGTGGTTTCCGGCGAACCTCACTATCCGACGAGTTATTGCCTTCAATCTCCTCATTTGCAGCAGCAACTGGCCTCCGCCTGCGCTTTTTAGACAGTTGGGGTTGATGTGTAATCACAGGAGAAGATGGCTCTGTGGGTGTGCTAGAAGGGCCCACAGGGGATGCGGCAGCGGAGGCAGCAGGCGGGAGGTGGAAAAGGTGGTCAGGGTTTGGTCCGATAATTGGGCCCACCAATCGTAGTTGGTGATGTCGTTGGGGAGTGAGTAAGGCTCATCCAGAAAGGAGGGAAGGAAGGGAATGGAGTCTTCAAGCCAGTCTAAGATGTTGTGCTGGTGAGTGGGGATCCCTGATCCTCCTTCGGTTGTCATGACTGAAATTTCGAGACAATATGGTGAGAATTAAGTTGAGAAAGAGAGATTAGCATGCAGGAGGATGAGAGTTGAGTTCTGGGAGAAGAGGTTAGAGATGGAAATTAAGCAAAGAGAATGGAATGTTCTTGCTACATCTAGTTCAGAGAGGGAAGGGAGGGAGTTTGAGAGGTTCTTGACTTGAGAGGAAATGGGAGGAGTTGAATCTATGCAGCCTGCAGCCTTGTTGGTTATCTTTGGTTGAGGCATTGGGATTGGATGTTTTAGATAATTAATTAAGAGAAAGGAGGTGGGTTTAAGAATAAATTAAGATTGATGTTGGAGGTTTGATTGGGGATCGGTTCATGCATGTGGGCCACACACATATTATAAGAGGACCAATCCCGTGTTGACAGGTGAGATTGGCCCTCTTATAATATTATAAGAAGTTCAAAGAATTTAAAGTTTTGTCCCCTTAAAATCCGGCATCTTTTCCACGTGTCAACGCGAAATTGATCCTCTTATAATATGTGTGTGAGGCTCACACACATGAACCGAGTCCGTTTTATTGGAGGCTGTAAGGTTGGTTTTGTACTATGTGGATTTTTTTATGGAGAGCTGGGTGTTGGGGATGTTTGGTCCTGAGAACTGGCTTCTTGTTTCCGATTGGATCATTATTAATATGAGTACATGATTGGAGGATACACTCATACAAGTAGTGATAATGGGAACGAGAAGTTTTTGGAACTTTGGGATCATGTTCTAATTGGGAGCTAAGATCCACATGTACATGAATTTAGTGTTTAATTTTAGCCAATTGTTTGTCCGTCAAAAACCCTGGTACACCTGTCACAAATGGGAGTATCATCATTATGAGGGTTAAAACACTTGAGCTTAGAAAAAATAGGGTAATAAATTTTAAGCAACAGGACAGTATAGCATCCAAACTCCAATGCTTGCTCTTTTTGTATTTTCCCTGCTGCACCTCCCATTAGCTTGGTTGTTTCTGTTTCTCTCCTGTTCCTCTTTCTCTTTCCCCATCTAAAAAGTTGGTTCACTAATTTCTTATTAGATGTTCATTGTCATTCACAGGTCACCATAAGCTCTGAGTGTGGACTAACCAGGAGTTATCAGATAGAAAACAATATCTAACATGGTAATCAAACTCTGATCCCTACTAACTTATGGCTAATTGAATTCTACTTTGGTTTCATTCTAATGACCCAAATGCGACAACAATAGAGAGCTTTTATCTCAAATTTCTGTTATATGCTTCATTGAACACCCCCCCCCCCCCCCCCCCCCCCCCCCCCCCCGCGGCTCTGTTAACAACTATTATACTCGTTTGAATTGCTTCTGCCCATATCATTTTTGCCTACAGTATACTATTCCATGTTGCTTTATTGACTACGATTGTTTCACTCTTCCTAACAGAATATATTTGGTAGAGGGAGATTTTGTTCCAAATGCTCCATATTATCTTGATATGTTTTTCCCATGTTCTACTTGCAATTTCTAAATTATGCATAAGTGAGTACCACTTTCCTTTTCCCAAAAATAACTTTTCTTTAATTATGTTTTGCCTTGATATATTGATTTCAGAGCACCAAAAACTGTAACTTTATCGCTCATTAATTTTTCTAGGTGATCAGATATTTAGTGATCAGTCTAACCGAAGCTTGATCATCCGGTAGATTATTGAGCTCCAATTATCAGTAATCAGGTATTTCCATATGCTAACCCTAGATTTCATATATGCCAAAAGGTTACCTGTAATTTGAGTTATGGAAGCAAATAAGACAGTCTAATTCAGAAACACGCTAGAATTAACTCTTTTGTAGTCTTATTGTTATAAAGACGATTGCTTATTATACCACCTCATTTCCTTTTCCAACCAATCAAGTTAAGACAAACAAAATGAAGCATCCATAAGTTTGTTTATTCTTAAGAAAGAGCCTTCATAATCCTATGACATGTATGTGTGTATTCATCGAATCATTATAGTATGATACCTAAACTAAAAGGAGTTGTATATGTCTTTTTCAGAAACACGCAAGTTCTTTGACTCTTTCAACAGGGAAAATCCTTATAATACAGCATTCTTTTAAAGAACAATTTGTTTAAAGGCTCCAATACATCTGTACCTCCAACGCCGTATGCTCACAGAAAAAAATTCATCTACTTGAGACTCTCTTGCTCGACATGAGCCAACATCTTTCGAATATGACTTTATAATTTTTGTTTACTAAACCAATAAAAGGATATTCTTTAGTATCTTTTGGAAATGATCTAATGTAATATTATATTTTTGCGCATAACATAATTTTATGCCTCAGATATTTAGTGCCAGCTCTTTTTGTAACAATACTTGATGCCTCTTGCTTTCCTTATCGTGGGTATAAACAGTAAGTGATGAAATTAGTAATTTGTATTACAAGAGCCCTGTTAACCCCTTTCAAAAGGTGGATTAAGGTAGGTATAAGGACATTTATTCCCTGTTACCTGCCAGACACCCAAAAATTACGTGGTAGTGTGGGAAGGGATATCTCTGTAATAGAATGTTTAAGTTGAACCTTATCAATTAGAAATCAAAAGTTGCTTATGCTGTTTTTTGTGGTATGATAGATTTGGTCATATTCTTTTATCATCATGTGAGATGTATGATTAACTTTTAGGACTTATTTTCTTATGTTCTAATTATACTGTTGATAAATGAAGAAAATATTGGTAGTGTAAAATTATTGGAATATCATTTTTTAAGGTGATTCTTGAATTAATTCGTAGTAACGTATATGCTTTAAATTAAATTCTGACTAGAGGTTCTTGAATTAATTTGTAGTAACGTATATGCTTTAAATTAAATTCTGACAGAGGTTGGAAAAGATACTTCATAAGTTCCATCAATGATTGAAAAGAAGTTAGATACGTTTATTTGCTAAAATATAAAGATGAATCTTTAGATAAATTTAACACTAAATCAAGAGTCTTCAGTCTAACAAAGTTGGTGCATATGTTGATATCAATAACTTTTGTGAATAGTATTGTTCATTACACTCTGCATATCTACCAAGCAAAATTGGACTAGTGAGAAAAGAATAGAATTTTGGTTGAAATGTAAATTCTATTATTGCTAGTTATAGCTTTATGGGAATCTCATTTTATTGTAAATAATTCTATGATTGCTAATTATGACTTTATGGGAATCTCATTTTATTGTAAATACTGAAATCATATACTTAATAGAATTCCACGAAAACAGAGAAGTGATAATAAATATCACTTAAGTATGGGGATGTCATGCATCTAGAAGAAGAAATAATTGAATCAAGTAACTTGGCATAAAATGTTTTGGTGTAGATGCATTTTTGAAACATGAAGGGTACAAAGAAAGGTTTAAACAAAAGAAATGATTGAATCAAGTATTTGGCATAAAGGATATTCAATTTTAATTTTGTATAGATGCATTTTTGAAACATCAAGGTACAAACAAAAGAAGGGTTTAAACAACCATCTTTTTTTAAAGTTTGCTTAAGCAATCTATGAACGCATTTTGGTCATCCATTTCTTGCTTGAAGGTTTAGTGTAATTAGGCACTTTTCCATGTTCTTTTCTGTTTGGACCACGCCCTTATTACCTGCCATATTGTTTGAGCACCTTGCACAGAGATCTTTAAACATCCGTTGTGTATGAAATTACAATAATTTGAGATTACATTTGACTCTCAAGCATATACTTATTAGAATGAATAAAGTAAAATTTATGATTCTCTTGTTAAATTCTTTTTTATGTTTGACAGTCTCATCATCTTTCACTTTCAATTGCTTAGCTCCGAACTTATGTAGCAGTGTCATGATTATGAACTCTTATAATAAACCTTATAGTAGCTGATGTACCCTTGTTCTATGAAATAAAAGGTGAAGCAAGTTATCGTATTCTTTATTCTCCTGGAATGTGCTACTTGTTCTATTTAGATTCCTCCAAACATCTTTTCTTTTCCTCCTTTAGGAAGGTCAATGGTTTTATGTTAGGGCAAATCAATAATCATGTGATCCAAGTCTTCTCTTCTTCTTTCTTTTTCTATCATTTTTTTTTTGTAAATATTTTTTTGAAAAAGGAAAATGACCTCTCTCATTTAGTTGTAGAATCAAGCTAGGGCAATGCAGATAAAGTGCATCTAGCAAAAGGAAGCATTTATGGCATGACACTGATTTGGGTCCTCTCCTTGACGCACTAAATCCTTTTCTACACTAAATCTGTTCGTGAATTACACTCAGTCTGAATTTCAGTCTTTCATGTTTTTTTTACTCACCATAGATTGAAGAATCTCTTGATCATCCTTGACGCTTAGAATTTGACATGTACTTTTTATAAACGTATCATTCATTATAGGGGTAGATGGAAATTTTCTTATTGAATAATAATTGCAAGTATTTGGTGACACTAATCCAAGGGGGTGATGAGCTAAGCATCCCTGTCATGCAAGAGGGACTTTCTATATTTAAAAAAGTCTTAATTGTCAACATTCAGCTTGGCGGTTGATAAGGGAAGGTTAACTAATTAATTGCTTTGTTCCAAGCTGTTGGTGAATAATCAATTTTTACGTGATGATCCTGTGATATATGAACAACTAGTACTAATTTATTATGGTAGACTATGAGTAGTCTGAGAGAGAACTGAGGTAA
The DNA here is from genome assembly GCA_038442645.1 of Agave tequilana. Classification (NCBI taxonomy): domain Eukaryota; kingdom Viridiplantae; phylum Streptophyta; class Magnoliopsida; order Asparagales; family Asparagaceae; genus Agave; species Agave tequilana. The sequence goes on from JAVJIF010009576.1 coordinate 47,812, forward strand.
CTTGGTAGGGGGCATGACTTAGAGCAGGGTGGAAACTAGTAGGATACGGGTAGGGTTAGGCCAGTCAATGGGTCGAGTTCGGGGCGGGTACGGTAGTTACCAGACCTGAACTCGATTACCATTACAGGTATAGTACCTGACTCGATTACCCACGGGCCCAAAACAATTGTTCCAAATACTTGTCCGTTTAGTGACGGGTTCAGACTGAATTACCCAAACTGACCTAATTACCTCATGACCTCCAGCCATGGTTGAGAGAGGGAGACTGAGAAAGGAGGGGAGGTGGTGGCGAGGAGAAAGAGAGCTCGATGAGGAGAGAGAGCACTCGAGAGAAGGGAGAGAGAGGGCGGCGACGAGGAGAGCTCGAGAGAGGAGAGAGAGGGCGGCGGTGAAGAGAGAGTGCCACAGAGAGAGTGGGAGGGTTAAAGTTAGGATTATTAATTAAACGGGTTCGGGTCTATTTGGGTATGGTTCAAATAAAACTAAACCCGAACTGTTTACTAATTAGGGTAAATGGGTCCGGGCCCTATTCAAGTCTACAGTTACAGAGCTGGTTATCAGACTCGATCGGTCGGATGTAGATCCAGACACGACCCATTGACAGGCCTAGGTAGGGCAAGGGTTTTGCCCCCTCCCTTGGTCTATATAATATTATTCTTACCCTAACAAGTAATCTTAAGAACTCAAATTACACTCTATCCTGAAGATATATATATTTTTTACTTGATAGGGTAAAATAATTATGAAAAATATCCTGTGAAAATTTAACTTTAAGGAAATAATAGACAACCAATACAAAAAAAAGAGAGAAATGATAAAAAATAAGCTACTGCTGTTAGGCTCCACCTGCGCGTGTTTGACATTCTGATTGAGGTACAGTTACTGTTGAGACGGCTTTGCAGTTGTGTTCACGGGGCCCATAGGCGATGTGGCGGTGGAGGCAATGGGCGGGAAGTAGAAGTGGTGGCTGGGGCTTGGGTCCAACTATTGTGGGCCCACAAGTCATAGTTTGTGATGTCATTGGGGAGTAAGGGTAGTCAAGGAAGAATGGAAGGAAGGGAATGGAGTCTTCAGTCCAGTCTGAAGTGGGTGGGTATCACTGCACCCTCTTTCAGTTGCATGATTGAAAATTTTGAGATAATATAGTGAGAGTTTAGTTCAAAAAGAGAGATTAGTGTACAAAAGGATGAGAATTGAGTTCTGGGAAAGAGGTTAGAGATGAAAACTAAGTGAATGGACTGATCTAGCTATATGCGTAGTGAGAGAAGGGGGAGAAAGATTGTGGATGTTCTGGACTTTGACTTGAGAGGGAATGGAGGGGGAGATGAATGCTACGATGCCTGCATCTTCATTGATTATTTTTGGTTGAGGTATTGATGTTTAGAATAATTACCAAGAGAAGGGAGGTGGGGCTAGTAATACATTAAGTGTTCTGTTTGGAGGTTTTGTTGGACGTCATATAAGTTTGGTTTTGTACTTTGGTGAATTATTTTCTGTAAGAGTTTGGGAGAGATGGGTGTTGGATGTTGGCTTCCCGTTTCCCATTGGATTGCTAATTTAACTACATGATTGGAGAATGCAATAGATGATAACCTGAGCAAGAGTGTTTCAAATTTAGGATCAAGATCCTTTTTTTTTTTTTTTTTGAGAAACGGGATGGAGCCCACACACGCGCGCGCGCGCACACACACATCTCTAATTTCCAAGTTAAATCCCCCGTTCGACGGCTACGTTGATTGAACCGGGACCCCCCTGTGGGGGTGTTACCAGTGGGCCAACCGGCTGGTATTTAGGATCAAGATCTAATTGGGGTCGCTAAGATTTTACGACATGTACATGAATTGAGTGGTTAACTTGCAACCATTTTGTTTGTTTCAGTTAAAATCCTGATATAACAGCCTATTATCTTATTACCCTTTTTTCCGCATTACGTTTACTCCCATGATCTAGCAGTAGCATACATGTCACAGATTAGATTTTCAGGATACAAACTCACTCTTTTTTTACTTGTTTCTCCTGCTGTACCTCCAATTATTAGCTAGTCTCTCTGTTTTCTCTTCTGTTGCCTCTCTCTTTCAATGTTTAAGCCGTAAAGACTTTGTTCACTAGTTTCTTATTAATGTTTATTGTGGTTTCACAGATCACTACAAGGTTCTCAGCGCACACCTAGCAAGGATTTGTTAATTACAAAACAAGTGAGAAACTTAACCTGGTATTCAAAGTCTGATCCCTCCTAAACGGTTGATCAAAATTTATTTTGGTTTAATTCTACTTACAAACAACAAAATAATTATCATCACACGGCCTTTGTCCAGACTTTGGTTGGCTACATAACTCCTTTTCTTCCATTCAACTTTGTTAACTATTATATTTGTTTCAGCTATTTGATTCGGCCTATCACTAGTTCTTGTTCTTGTTACTACATTAACTATGATCTCATAACTCCTATTTAAGTTCCAACACCCTTTCCTTGATCCTTTTCTTTTCTTTCCACTCGTTTAACCTTTTTGTCATATTTTAACAAGAGATATTGCTTTTCTGAGTACCAGAAACCTAAATTTTATGCCCACAAGGAAATTACTCTGATTAGATATTCAGTTATCAGTCTAACCAAAGTACTTTCAGGATACAATTAAGTCATTGTTTTTTTATACAAAATTATTCAATTAGTGTTAATATCTTATAAGCAATCAGCTATCTGCGTAACTCCATATATGCCAAACTCTAGATTTCTTTCGCCCAAAAGGTAGCATGTATTTTGAGTAATGAAATGAAATAAGGTATTAAACTTACAGACACACAAGATTAACTCTTTTATCGTCTGTTATTATTGAGATCTAATGCCCGTGGTAGACGACGTCATGTCCTTTTCCAGCCAATCAAGGTAAGACAAACAAACTGAAGCAGCCACAAATTTTTATTTTACAAAGGGCCTCAATGATATGGCAATCCTACAATCCTATTTGGCTAGCATGCGTGTGTTATCTGATCACTGTGATATAGAGTTTATTTATTAGGCAAAATGTTTCCAGTCCCTCAAATTTAAATGAATTTCTTTTAACCCCTTACCTTTTAAGATGTTTTTTGAACCATTCTTTCAGAATATCTTTTGAACTCCTATAATTCTACTTTTATCTATAACTTTCTAGTTTTAATGCAGGTCATTTAAATTTCTTTTGAACCCTTGTTTTTTAACGAGCTAAAATAAATTCATTTAAAATGGCAAGGGTTTTAAAGTAAGTTTTAAAAGGTGGGATTTTGTGTGACTGGGTACGTTGGGGGTTGAAAGGGGGGTTCATTTAAATCTGAGAGGGCTGGAACCAATTTATGTATCTTTTCAAAGGAGCAATTTGTTCTGGGGCTTCTAGTCATTTGAAAGTTTAATGACTTGTGCTTGAGCAAAAGATTTCATCTAGTTAACTATTTTCCTTTTCCATGAGTGAGCATCTTCTCAGAATGACCTTTGTACTTTATCTTTAGTGAACAAGATTAATGGATATCAAGTTTCTCATGTGGCATTGTTCACATTGATTTTCATGTTCTAGAACTTTGATTGGACGACATTGTTCACGTTGATTTTCATGTTGTAAAACCTAAATACACCAATGATTTTATGGTTTCATATTATTCGCTCTTGCATTAGGTGGTTCATACCATTTCACCCTAGAAACATAGGCAAAAAAAAATGATAATCACATGTTTTGCATATGTATGTTTTAGGACATAGAGATCAATGTAAATTTGTAATGATCATCCAATTAAAGAATTGAGAGTCAATATTTTCACTACCATAGAAGAAAAATCTCTTCCTATACTAAGATGATATCCTTATTCTCGTAGTAAATTAAACCACTCTGTTAGCAGTGATACTCAAACCAAGGGTTCGACTCAAATGTTTTGAGCCTTAACACAATATTGGGAGTAAATCCTAAGCGGTGCCATACTACTGGTTCTCTAAACTCTAAAACGAGATCTGCAAAAAGTGTTAAAGTTATTAGTTATTTGTCTCCATTTAGCTATTACCAGGACACCGAATGCTCCAGAAAAATAATAAAAAATTAATAACTATACATCATCTGACCTCCTTCCATAACAACTATTATTGCATCTTCATCCTCCTTGACCTCTTGGTTACAGCCCAACCCATAGCCTCCAGAATAGTTTCTTTGGCTAACAGATCAACACAACTCAATCTGCACTCCTACGTCCTAACCCTACGAGTTGCTATTACCTGACCTTCTTCTGCTCATCATTACAAGTGGTGGGATGTTTTATCTTGATTTCCAAGTAATGCCACAAAGTTACTCTTTATCGTCATCGTAGTGACTCTTCCATGTGAACTATCATCATCATCTAAGTGGATAAGTCTACAGTTTCTATCACTGTCATTTATTATAATCAGAATTTCACTTCAAAATTTATTCATGTCCATCACTCAAAGAAGAGGCTTACTGTTAACTTGATTCAGTTTTTCATGCTAGCTGCGATTATGAACTCTATGCTGCTGCATAGACTACATCCAACTCTCAATTGATTGAGTGAATCTACGGTATTTAACTTTAGTTTCAGAGAATTTGAACGGCTTGAATCATGGATTAAATTATATCTTTTGCCATCGCAGATTGAATTGTGAGTTACTTATGGTTGTCAAAACATTTCATGTCGCGGTATCTACTTGCATACTCTCAGCACATCAGGATGATCAAAATTATGCTGCTATCTCATATACAAGAAAGAACTAATTTATTGATGTCAATGCCCAAGCATGTATGGAAGTGTTGCCGTGGAGATTCTCTCGTTCACTGCTTTTGGGTGAAGAGATTGATCTGTTAGATCTATCTTACAGGGGTTCGTACTCAGATCACCTTGTTTTATCTCTAAACAATAAAAGATATTCGTCGATTCCCTTTAGAAATGATATAAACTATGTATTTTCTTGTGCATAAGCAAATTTAAATGTTTAGCCAAATGCACTAATGACTGGCTACTGGCTTTATTTATTCATTTATGTATTTATTTTAATAGCTACCTGAGATTCTGAAGTTCGGATATAAGCAATCCTTATGAAATGGTTGAGCTCATGTTAATGAATCTCAATGTAATCAAAGATCCAAACCTACTAAGAGTTTTGGAGAGCATGGCATTGATCTCAAAGATTTCAGGTCAACGATGTAATGAAATGATCAAGCTGTGGATGAATCTAAAGGCTTGACGATTCAAGAAAACACCCACTTGTAAGTTATAACCAACAGATTTGTCCCTCTTTGTATGAAAACCTCTTTCTGCTAAAATGCATAAGATGTTATTATACCCATTATAATGTTGTGTTCTAAGGGTATAGAATAGCTTGTAGCCTCGTCAAAAAGGAGTACAAGGAGGATTCACTCTCTAATCTGGGCTTAGAATTAATTTAAGTGCATACTGCATCCATTTATTTATTTATTCATTATGTTAGGCATAGCGTATGTATACGTGTTTGTTAAGTTTTGGCTATTTTCAGAAGTAATTAGATTCAAATACTTTTCTTTGAATTGGTTGATATACCTTCTACATTGAAAATCCACACCAATATATATGACCTACCACTCATAAACTATTCAGAAGCAAAATTTAAAGGCTTTCTACATGACATATCCATGCATCAATTTGGTAACAAGTCGAGCTAAGTAGTTTTAGATGTGCAATATTCATTGGAAAAAAGAATTATGGAATGTTCAATTAAAAGAAATTCAGTTTGAAGATTTGGTGCAGATGCATCTCTGAACTTTCACAAGTAAACTATTTAGTTTTTAACTTGTTGCAGGTTCAGTATAATATTTTCTTTGACCATTTTCCCTTTTTACCTCCCGTAACATTATTTCTCCATCTTACAGGCTTCAGAAAGAAAGAAACGACCATTCATTTGTTGTAAAGGTCAAGCCTCAGATGTAAAATAATATAAGATGGAAGCAACCATTCATTTGTTGTAAAGGTCATCCTCAAATGTAAAATAATATATGATTCCATTTGATTCAATCATACACTCATTTGAAATATTAAAAACAAAAAATTAGGATTCTCTTGTTTAATTAAATTTTTTTTTTTTAAAGTTTGATGCTTCAATAACCCCACTTTCTCAGCTCCGAACTTGTGTAGGTGACATGATCATTTGAATCTTATAGCAGTCAGCTGATGTAGCATTTATTGTAAATAAAACTAGAAGTTGAAGTAATCAGATTTTATAATCTCTTGGAAGTTGGAATGAGTTGCCAATAACAATTAGATTCCTTCAGATTCTTTCCCTGCTTTGACAAGGTTAACGATATGATATTGGAGGGAACTTCCCTAATCAAAGTCTCTTCTTGTTTGCCAATTGGTGAGACCCATAGTTGCCACATAAAACTCATCTTCTTTTTGTGATTCTATATCTCTGAGGGGTGGTGGAATCACAAGGAAACGGTAATGGGTTTATAAAACTCAAGAATTTAAAACACCATGTCTTATATGTCATATTGTTACTTACATTTTTTATGCCACTTTATAATTTTCATCTCTCAGTTTCTAAGTGGACTTGTAGGATTAAGAATGAGAATTCCAAACTCAATTTTTTTGGAATCAGAATCATAGATTGAATCACCAATATCTTACCTTTCCTTCTGATTTTTAAGCCTGGAGTTTTAGCCGTGTTTTCTTCTAGTCCGCATACAGGATTGATAAAGAGCCGAGATTGGGTAAGGTTTTCGGTTATTCTAAAACTCGTAAACGTTAAATTTGGTCTTACCTCTGAGTTATCTTTCTACATTTTTAAAAACTAAGTTATCAGGCCGCAGTTCATTATCTTTCATACCGTACTCTTCAAGCATAACATGCATTGTACATGTGCACGATAATTTTCTTATAAAATAATAGTTAGTAGTTGGCAAGTACTAGGTTACACTTATCCAAGGGGGTGATGAGCTCAAGCATCTCTTTTGCAAGAGAGGAGGGCTTTTTCTTTTTCTTTTGAAGAATACCCTTTTCAATAGAAGTTTTTTAAAAAAAATTCTTATGACTGTCAACATTCATCTTGCCAGTTCCGATACGGCAAGGTTTAACAACTAATCAATTGGTGAATAACCAATTTCTAGTTCATGATCTCGTGACCTATAAGAACAAGTGACACTAATTTATGCTAACGAATATGTACTCAAAAAAGATCCATGCTCAACAACCAGCCAACTTTTAAAGGACTTTGTCATACGGATGTCATCGTTTGAGTCATATCTCCGACTAATTTTGTGAGGGAACGTATTTTCAACCGTACCACCTCAGATTTGAAACAATAATAGGCAGAGCGTTTTTTGTTTTCCTTTCTTTATTTTTACAGGAAAAATGATATTTGTAATACATTTGTTGCACAGTAATCGAATTCAAAAGAGAGTAAAATATATAGCCTCTCGTCGTTCTTTTTTTCAGAGGATTCTAAATCATAAACACCCACTAAGATGGTTTTAATCCACCAACAAATTGCAGAGTACCGTTGCACCTTAGCCACAGAAAATTGAACCTGTCAAAAATTATGAGCCACTGACGCATGAAAACGAGTTAATTGAACCTGTCAATTAATATGAGCCAGTCTGATGTTTATTGATTCACACGCATGAAACCTGAGAGCAGTGCTTCAAAAAGTTCCCTCATGCTAGACTTAAATGAACAACAACATTAGCTGTGCATTGTCGCATTAGAAACTTGAAGTCCCAACTATCTCATTGGATTACAAACATCGAAAGGTATAACGACATTGTTGCGCAAGGTCTACTGAAACCAATGATCAATACAAATAATGCCAGAGACGCCATCTCAAAATAAGAGCAAAAACCTGGCAATTTGCACTACTATAGCAATACAGGTAGATTACACCCCTCCTGCTTGTCTTTCAACACAAACATACAAGATATCCTTGCAAAAAGAGAACCCAGAGGAAAAGATCCTGCTTTCGTTTGTCAATCTCATTCAGTGTTCTGAGATATCACCTCATTGAACTTGAGAAAGAGCTGGGTATCTGAAGAAGAGCAGCAGCTTAAGGACGCAGCAGAACAGGCTAAGGCGTCACTGCTCCTCAAGTTCATGTACTCATCAACATAGCTCGTCGCTGAGTGTTGAGAAGCCACTGGCGGAGTGGAGTGTTCCACAAGGGACTCCAGCACTCGTACCACCTCATGCATTGAGGGCCTATCAGAAGGCTGCTTCTTGGTGCAAAGGAGGGCAAGCTGGAACAACTTCTTGATTGCACCAAGGTCCCGACACGTGTCAGAGACGTCAGGATCAACAGCTTCCATCACAGTGTCATTTGCAGCTTTGGATAGAATCTGCCATCCAATTGGCAGAAAAATGATTCAATGATGGAAATATAATGAAAACAAGAAAAGGCATAAATAAAGGGCAGATCCAAAACGGTATGGGGTCAGGGTTTTTTGGTAGCATGGTTGTGCTGCAAGGTGAAGACAAACTACTTTCAGTACACTGAATGCTGCTAGTGGTGGAGTTCTGAGAGCTGTCCAGCCTAGCACATGATAGTGTTAAGGTGGTGGACCCTGATGGGCTCCCTTCATAGATTACATATATTTGCTGATGTATCGTCAGACACAGCCAAAAGATACCCATGAGCCTTGTCGGATCAGTTGTGCATCTAACAATGACAGCCAGCGGCATTATGCACCGGTCAGATTCAGGCCAAATTCATATAAGATCCATATCCTGACCTAATAAGCTATTTTCCATTTTCAAGTCAGATTCTAGCATTTCTTTATCAGTTATGGATCAATTAGTTGTTATTATTATTATTATTCAAGATTTAGAAACAATCTACTTCCACAAAGCATTTTCACCCAATATGCAAAGCTAAAATTTTACAGAATTTCGTGGGTCAATTTAAAGTTAATAATTCAGGTTTTAACCGTTCTTTGCACTGGATATCTTAACACATGATACATGCTAACATAATTCACATTAATTGTTAGCTTCATATAATGTATCATTCAAACATTAGGCATTGGGGTTAAGGTCAGGATATATTTAAACCTAAAGAAATAAATGAACAGGGACCATTGAATTGATCATTTCCATTAAGAAAAAAACTTTTTCTCTATCAATTCCATAAGTCTCTCCCCGTAAGGTCAACCCACTAAATGTTATGTATATCAAACGAAACTAACAAGCTAATAATGGAGTTTCTGAAACCAAACCCAATCATATTTTTGATCATCAAAGTTGAACTTTTTGCATGTAGCACCCAATGCATGTTACTTTCCAACATCTACACCCTAGATCCCCTACCCACCTCCAATCATAATAAATAAAAAATCTGCATAAAGAAAAGCCAACTTCAAAGTGAACTCTGCAGCGTAAAAGCAAAAAAAATGAATACAATCTTAACATTTCATGAAATGGTGAAACTGAAATGGGAAGAGCGACCTAGTTTTACCAAGTGATGGAGATTGCACTCATCATCGACTGCTTTCTTTCCAGTAAGCAGCTCGAGCAGGACAATGCCGTAGCTGTAGACATCAGACTTGTCACTAAGACGGGAGGTTCGGGCATACTCAGGATCGATGTAGCCAATGGTGCCCATAACATATGTGGAAGTGTGGGCTTTCGAGACACAAAGGATCTTTGCTATGCCAAAATCAGTGAGATGGGGCTCGAGGTCCTTGTCGAGGAGTATGTTTGAGGACTTCACATCTCGGTGGATTATCCGTGGGCTACAATCATGGTGGAGGTAAGCAAGCCCCTGGGCGGCTCCAAGAGCGATTCGCAGGCGAGTGGCCCAGTCTAGCCTTTTCTTCTTTGTGGGACCTTAAATTAAAGAAGATCCATGACGTTAAAGGTTTGATGAAAATATTTGCTATGTACAATTGCAATTTATCAATTTTCAATAAAAGATAAGAATGGGCTAAAATTGGAGAAAGAATTGTGACTCAATGTTGGCTTCTGCTTGTGTCCAAAGTGAAAGTACTTGTGTATGTACAACTTCTCTTAACCTGAGCTTTTGACCACAGTATGGAATGAGCTTTATATCAAATATTTAGTGGTGGGGAGAGGGAATTCATTGTAGACATGCCTACAATGTCGATATAGGAAAATTTACTCAGGTATATTTGTCTAATCACTAACCCAAAAAATTGTGCACTTCTATCATCTCATGTTTCAATATATCAAATTTATCTTTCAAAATTTTTATTGACAGGAAACTAACTCTTCATATAGTTGTAAAATTTACAGTGGGCTATAATTGATAGACAGTTGCACATAGTCGAGGTGAACCAAATTTGTTTGACCCGTCCTACCTAGCTTCCTTAAACTAGAGCTGTGCTGAAAAAGCAAAGACCATTTTGATAAGATCAGATTCAGTTATGCATCATCATCCAAGTTGAGCAGAACTCCAAGATCAGAAGACTCAATTGAATGATTAACTAAAATTCTCGGACGGTGTTATAACCTAATAACACTAACCTGATACAAATGCATGGTGCAAATTCCGAGCCAAGGGAAATGTGTAGGCATGAGAGGAACTCGCCATACAATCTATCAGTACTGTGGAGAAAATGAAGGTGCACCTACATCAACCAAGTCCGTGTTCATCTGAGCGGATCAGCTCTGATGCAAACCTCCAGGTTGAGAAGGCTCCTTTAAGAATTAACTAAATTGATAAAATTCTGACTGATAATCTGACACCAGTCTTTGTTTTGCGGGGCCAAGGTTCCTGATTGGTGGTTTAGGTGCGAAAAAAGAAAGGGTGAAAAAGTGTATGCTTGAGCAACAGAGTGACTTTCTAAATCTTTGTGGATCTAGAACAAGTTCAAGATGAAGGAAACAAGGTAATTGATAGGGAGTTGTGCGCATTCTGAGCCACAGTAAAAAATTTAGATAAAATTTGAAAAACATTCACCTTGGTGGTGGTGCCAACAGTAACTTTTTGTATTAATTTCTGAAACTACAGATTAAAAAAAAGAACCAAGAAAAATTGATTGTTTACCATGTAGAAGGTCCCACAGGCTGCCGTTCTCCATATAGTCATAGAAGAGTAGGTTGCCATAAGGGGACAGGGAGTAGCCTTGAAGGCTGACCAGATTCCGATGTTTGATGCTTCCAACGGTCTCTAACTCAGTCTCGAACTCCTTTAGGCTGTGTGGATAATGAGAGTAAAGCCTCTTGATGGCTACTGGCCTGCAGTTTTTAAGTACACATTTGTACACCGTGCTTGATGCGCCATAACCAATTATGTACTCCTCGCTCAAATTCTCAGTCATCCTCATAATATCTTCATATACATGAAGGGCCATGTTCATATGGAGGATTACCAGCTTTGGTGAAACATAATTCACTAGCACAAATTAAAAATGATGAAATTAGTCAGAAATGGTGAAAGATCACAGTATACTTCTACTGAATTCATATAGATAATCAAGAATACAGCAATAGAACTTTGATAAGTATTTTTAATCCTTTTGAACATCAAAAGGAGAAAAAAAGAAGGAAGAGACCCAATTATGTTGGCATACAGACTAATGGCTCCATTGTGAAAAAACTGAAGGAGTTCATAGTTGTAAATTTTGACTACAGCTGCATTTTTCATAAAATTTGCATAATGAACCGTGTTCCCCATCCTACATTCTTGTTTATATATGCGAAAGTGGAATTACCTGGGTTTTTCATAGAACTATCAGAGAAAGGGGGAGGACGGTGCGGTCTGCATGCTGCCACTAAGATCATTAGGAGGATCACAAGAGCCCCTAAAGCAATGCCAAGGATCACAGCTTTTGATATTGCTGCTGTTAGGGGGAAAAATAATAAATTTAATAAGTTGTTCTCCCGTACTAACCTTTGGTATAATAAGAGAAAACAAAAGAAAAGAGAAAGAGAAGGAGAAAGGAGAGGCACCAACATCAACCAGTTAGAATAGAAAGTAATAGCCAAGCAATATGTACTCAGTGTTAGGGCAAAGTGCAGTACATTTGAATTTACATAACTTGACAGAAGAAAATGGCATCCCTTTACCTCTTTGTGGTGGACGTGATGAATGACATGAGTCTAGCCAGTAACCGCAAAGCCCAGGATTTCCTAAAAAACTGTGAGGAATGACAGTTAGATTCACTGAATGCACATATGACACGCAAAGCCCAGGATTTCCTAAAAACTGTGAGGAATGACAGTTAGATTCACTGAATGCACATATGACAAAATGTGATTTTACACATTACACTCTGAATGTCTGTGTTTTGAATGTTTATTCTCTAAAATTGTTAGAAGCACAAAGTTGTTTGCTCGTGTCCTCCTATCACAGAATTTAAACATTCCCAAATCCATTCAGATAAGGCTGTTTGAGTAAATATAAAATCAAAAAGACAACATATCCACATGATTGCTCGTGTCCTCCTAATATAAAATCAAAAGACAACATATCCACATGAAACACCAAGAAATGTCATAAATCCTGATTTTAGATTATATAGAACCATTATTTAACAAAAAAAAATTGCTTTCTCAAATTTCAGTGGAGACATGCAATTTTTAGAAATCAGATTGATGCATAGTGATATCAGCATAGAAGTTGTTCTTTGATTTCTTACCTGTCATATGAAAATCGCGAGAAGTTGTTGATGATAGGAATATCACCAGCTAAGTTGTTGTATGAAACATTCCTGTTCACAGATGGAAGCAAAGGCTTGCCTGTGAGGATATACTAGCTACCTTACAACGTTAAGAGAGAGATGAAACAAAGGAACTTACAGGGCAACAAGACTGACAATGTTGGTTAAAGACATTATGTCCCCAGAGAAATTATTGTTCTGTAAGTTCCTATAAGAAGTTTAACAAAAAAAGGAAACAAAAACATGACAATATTAAGCCAAAGCACATGCATCCATATGAACAATGTGAGAATTTAATCCAAATATTGCAAACTATTCTTCAATGATCAATTTACATAAAACAAAAACACACATGACATAATCTAACATGTTCATACACATCTGACAATCTATTCATGTGAGCATGTGCTGTTAAGGCAATCCCTTTTCTTAAGCATAATCTCATGTATCATGAATAAAAAAAATATGACATTTGCATATTTGAATTTCTGCAAGATTTTTATTTTAAAACTTTCAAGATACACCCATTTTTTCCTGCATTTCCCCAACTGATACCAATTGCTAAACTTGTAGCTATGCATTATACTGTTAATTAATGATCCCAAATTCCAAAATTGTGAGTTGTGCATATGTGTCGTAGTATTACTAGATTGGGTTATTTAAATAGAAACCATGGAGCATAACGATACTCACAATGACATCAGATTCTGTAGCAGCCCTAGTTCCTGGGGAATCAGACCTGAAAGTTCATTGTTGGACAAATCACTGCAATTTGCCAAGAAACCATAAGTTGGTCAGTAAAGGTGCAAGCTACGAGGAATAATCAAGAATCCAACACATAAGGATAGAACATTTACATCTCCATTACACTCCTTAAGTTTCCAAACTCTGCTGGGATGTACCCGAAGAGACGATTATTGCTCAAGTTTCTAAGTCAGTAAGAGACAAGGATGTCGAGAGAAATGAGAAAGACGTTGAGAATAAATTCTAAAATTACAAGAACTCACAATTTCAAAAGATGTTCTAAATCACCAACAGAAGAAGGTATTGGCCCACTGATGTTGTTGGAGGAAGTATCACTGCCATAATCAAATTTGTTAAGAAAGTGACTGAAGATGATTATATTTTCAAATTTATGTAGTACACTCTTTGTACGCACTACTTACAGAGTATCCAGGTTACTAATTCTTGACAGCTCAATTGGGATGGGACCATTTATACTGTTTGACGACAAATTCCTAGAGGATGATCCAGGAGAAAAATAGTCATCAATAGTACAAATTTCAAAATAAGAAAGCATACAGATACATTGGAGGTTGACTTAATTGTTACATGTATGATGTTTACATTCAGTAAAGCACATGTGACAAATTAATATGCAATAGATGTTAATTAGACTTGCAAAAAATTTAAAGGTTGACTTTTAAACAGGAGGAAGAAACACAAAGCGATTTTTCGCAAATCCATATTGAAGAAGTTTTTATTTGCACAACTTACAAGTAAGTCATTCTTTTGAGTTTCTCCAATGCACATGGGATGGTTCCATTTAATCTGTTTCCATATACATTCCTGCAACCAGATCAATATGTAAAATAAAAACTTAAAGAGTTAAAACCAATGGATATACCCGGTGAGGAAAGCAAACCAGAATTTATATGCTTACAGACTATTGAGGTTCACACAAGAGCTCAAGTTTTCAGGGATAGGCCCTTCAAGTTGGTTGTTTGCAATATTCCTACAGTAATAGGCATGATTATACTTCTCTAATGCAATTTCAGCTTAACCAGAGTGTAGAAAGAACAGAGGTAATCTAGTTTAAGTATACTAATGGATGTCTAGAAGAATCATACAAGTCAAACAATTCAGTGAGCTTCCCTAGCTCTGTTGGAATATGACCAGTGAGCTGGTTATCATTCAGTTCCCTGCATTGACATAATTCATGTCACTTGAAGCAAACACTCTTTCTAAACCTGAAGGCATACCACCTTTTCATAAAGGAAATACTTACAAATAGTTTAGATTTGTCAAGTTACCAAGCTCTGGTGGAATGGAGCCCGTCAACTTATTGCTCTGCAAATACCTGCAAGTTTTTGAAGGCCATTAGTATATCACTCATATGCATGCGACTTAGAGAATGAACATGTCAAAAGAACCTGCAATTCTATGAAGAAAGTCATAAGTCATCATAAAATACTTTTATTTCCTCCAGATTTATTGCAACTCAGATATTTTTTGGGTAAATCCTCATTTCATCAACAAGTGTCTTCAATCACTTTTTCTTTGAGTTCTTAGAAATGCCAAGTGGAAATACCATATCTATGAAACACGTGACCAGCAATATGGTGCCTCCCTCTCCAATGTAACCAAGGAGCGGACAAATTACAAGGGGATCTAAACTTACAGTTTCCCAGCATATGTCAAGTTGCCCAAATTAGGAGGAATTGGCCCACTCAGTTGATTGCAACTTAGATCTCTGCAGCAGTAGATGAAGAAAATAAGTCTTATTAGTTAAAGATACGTTACATGAAAGCAAGAAGTCAACCATTTTTTTTAGTGAAGACCGGCTATAGAAGACCATACTTAATTCAATTATCTTCCAGATGTCAAATAGCATTTTAATTTTCACGTGTTCAATAATAGGACATGAAACTTACAACACTGTAAGAGCCTGCATCAAGCCAATCACCTCCGGTATCTTTCCAGACAATTTATTGCCTTGTAAGGATCTGTTGTTCAAATGTCTGGAATTAGACAAGCTAGTGTAACTAATATTCAATAAAGAGTAGCAAAGTTGAAAGGGAAAAAATTACTGGGGCATACAGTGTAGCAACTTGCAAAAAACCAATGTTGAAGGGAATTTCTCCTGTGAGGCGATTATAAGACAAGTCCCTGTAGATGGAACGAAGTTTCATAAAAACTAGCAAATAGCTCAATAATTTAAAGCAAGATATGGATAATATACATACAAAACCTCAAAGCTGGTACAATTTCCAATGTTGTCAGGTATACTCCCAGTCAAGCTGTTGTTCCTCAAATCACTAGGGAGAGAGAACGTTGGTGAGGAACTAAAATTAAAAGTAAATGCATATGTGAAAGTCAAAACACATACAAGAATGATGAGACTTACAAAAACCATAGCCCAGTCAACTGGCACATATCAGGTGAGAGAGTCCCTTCCAAATTGTTCTCACGTAGTCCCCTGCAAATGACTCATTTAACATCACACAAACAGACAAAACAACTACAAATTTACAAAACAACTACAAATTTCTTTAACTAAACTATCCCGTACTCTTCTATACATTTTCTCAGACTTCTTGCAAATTAGGGGGATTTACTTTCAAACAGTTCAAAGTTGTGCCCAAGCCAAATTATTTGCAATACCAACTTTAACTGTGCTAAATCCATGCAGAGAAATTATATAAAGTTGAGATGCTCACAGGTATTGCAGAACTTCATTCCAGTAGATCAGCCTAGGTATCTCCCCACTCAATTTGTTCTGAGCTAGGTCCCTAGAATGGTGAAAACCAACATGGTCAGAATGCCTTCAATGGCCTGTGAACCAAATGAAGCGAACTATAATACTTACAAAAGCTTCAAATTTGGTATTTGAGATAGGGTTGATGGAATGGGCCCAATCAACTGGTTGTCTTTCAAAATCCTGAACAATCAAGCATTAATCAAGAATCAAATCTGAGATGCAGAAAAATTTTAGTTGCTTTTGGTGCTGCCTTGATGAAAAATAGAAGACTTACAAAGTTTCCAGCTTCTTGAGCTTTGATATGGAAAATGGAATATCTCCATGGATATTGTTGAATGCTAAGTCCCTAAGACCAAGATGCAACGAAGATTTAATATGATAGCATGCACACACACACAATAAAAAACAAGACAAAACTTCATAACTATTATAAGATCGTTATCAAACTGGTAAACATTGTTAGGCCACAGCCCATCATCTTAGAATTTAGGCTTAGTGGTTTTTTCATCCATTATGGGAAAGAAGTTCTGGTAGATATTCACTGAGTTTCTTTTTTAAAAGAAACACACTTAGCCAATCACAACGTTCTGAATATTAACAAATCAACTTGAATATATAGAGCTCAAAGCATATAGAGACTCACCCAGCCAATCATAACTTTCTGAATACTAACAAATCACCTTGAATATATAAAACTCAAAGCATATAGAGACTCACAAGGTTTGCAGCAAGGAACAGTCACCGATCTCATCTGGGATCTGTCCGGAGAGTCGATTTCCACTTAGATCACTGATCATGAGCACCAATAAGAAACAAATATCAGTTTAAACAAGAACATAAGGTTTCAAACTCAAAACCACACAAAACCCAAAAATATATCCTCCATGCATGCATCATACTAACATCAGCATACGTGAAAGCTAAGGAAAAAAAGATATCGAACAATACATTGAGATGAGGCCTTTTAAATCACCAATGGCAGGTGAGATCTCTCCATCAAGATTCAACCCAGATAAGTTACTGTCACACAACAAATAAAAGTAAATTAATACCATTCTTCCAAATGCCTCGAGAAGAAGACACAACTACAAAATCTTGAGCAAATAAGAACATCTAAATCTCACTCCAACCTATTTAGTAGAAATTGTCGGTTGTTAAATTAACATCTAGAACTATAGCAACTTTGGGTAAAATGATTTACTGTCTACCAATATTTTGAGCAAGTGAACAGTATTTCGGTGATCTTACAGATATCTAAATAACATAACAACCCAAACATAATATGGCCAAACAAAGCAAAATTCTTACAGAGCAACAACACCGAATGTGACATTATCACAGGTCACCCCTCTCCATGAGCAGTAGTCTGAAGATGAAGAGTTCACCCAATTGTACAGCACGTTTCCGACATTCTGAAACGCCTTCTTGATCTCTAACAGAGTTGCCCCTGAAAAATGAAAAGTTCTATTTTACTTTCCATTGCCAAAATATTGTTATCAAATCTTAAAGTCCTCTGCTTTTGATTGAATATCAATTTGTCTACAAACAATAAACTGAATAATAGTGAAGTAAGCAACAAAACAAGATGCATCAAAGAGAAATAAGTAGAAATTTGCACATTTTTAATTTTTTATGAATAAGGGAATCAATTAATATTCCCTATGACAAGATAAAAAACTTTAATTTAAATAAAAAGAACCCTCCTCTCAAAAGTGAAATCTTTTCCTTTTTCTGAAAGGGACAGCAAAATCTTGAGTGATGACGGAAAGCTAAATAGTGAGGAGAGATAATAGCAACCAAAAAGAAACAGAAAATGAACACATAATCTTAACAAAAAGGAAAGAAAAAGATCTTGATTCTCGAACAAAAAAAAAAAAACTCAACATATTCCTCAATAAAATAGTGAAAAGAAACTGCTTGCATCATCTAAACAAATTGTTTAAGAATATTTGTTTAGAAGACTGTTGTGTTGAAAACAGTAATTATTGAAACGTCCGCAGATTTCTTAAAATAAATAAAAGAGGGGAGAATAAGGAAGGTTTAAGGAATCAAGGAATAAACAAATCCATCATTAGAAAAAACAAATAGATAAATAAACCGTTGTTTTCTTTGGACACAAGACTAAAAAATTAACAAAATGACAGAGCTTATAACTAACAATCTTTGAGATTTAACTAACTTAACTTAAGCCACTACTGCTCACACGCCAGTAATCTTACCGTCGTTCGCGTCGCCCGAGACCGAGCTCAGAAACCCGAGAGAGAACAGCAGCAGCAACGCCAACGTGCTCCTCCGAAACGCCATTGCCCCCCCGAAACCGCTACCGAGACGAGAACCGTTACAACATCGTGTCTCGAGAGGAGAAATTTTGAGCAGAGCGCTGCAAGAGTGAAGTGAGGAACACTGAAGAAGAGGCCGGTAAAATGCCTCGCGGGTACAACTTAACTCGCGGCGCCGGGGGCGGGAGATGGCGAAGGCCTCCGCATCGTCCCGTCACATCCATCGCGGGGACAGTGTCCCTATATACCTCTGAGGACCACTTCTATGATTAAAGCACCGGTATACTTTTCTAGGCGGACACATATATCTGTGGTAACTGTAAATTTTGGACGGCAGATCTAACGATCGCATACAAATTATTGTACAATGTTACATATAGCTTGTTCTAAATCCATACCGGCAATCCCCTCCCAGTCTCTTTCAGCCCGAGGAGCGAGGTATGCAGTGGCAGAGCTCGCAGACAATGGTGTTTCGAACTTTATTTTGCTGCACCCAAACTCTCACCCGCACATTAACTCATGTGCCGGCACGTGGCTGTAACTGGGTGCGATTGAATTCCGGTGCGTAAAAAACTTGTGGATGAATCATTTTTTCATCTTATCATCTCACACAAGTTCAGCTCTACCGGAACCAAAAGGCTGATTGCTCGAGGTGGGACCCGAAGAGGGTTACTCGTCACTTTCCTGGGTTCGTTGGCTTTGGGTCTGCATTGCAATACAATCTGCAGATTTGCAAGCGAAGGCCGAAGGGTGGGGCCCGTGAAAAAATTGGGTGCATTATTTTCCTCTTTTAAAAGCAATAATGTTCCGTCTGCGATGGTAAATGCGCGCATCTGCCTTGCTACAGAGACCACAGAGACAGTGGCCACCTTTTTACTACGTGCCGAAAAAGTGGGACCCGCGAAGCTCGCTCAGTTTGCGGGTGGGTGTTTTTTTAGGTGTCGAGGGTAATACAAGGTACTGTTGGAGTACTTTCAGAGGGGTGACAGGAACCGGCCAGCTTACAGCGAGGGTGGGGATTATTATCAGTGGGCTTTATTTCCTTTTTTTTGTTAACCTTTTTCTTTTTCTTTTTTATTTTTACCCTCAGGATTTTATGCAAGTTGCAGTTTTCTAACGCCGTTTGTGCGTTGCAAGTGGGGAAGTTGGCGGCAATGTGGTGGGCCGCAGGGATCTACTCAGCCGTCGCTTTCATTTCTTTAACTCCGGGAAGCAAAAGCTACCGCTTTGGCCTCGAGAAGGTAATTTCATCCTGACACCGTGGACCCGGTGACGTCGACGTACGCCGTTATTAAACACCATTAAAACCGTTAGTTAATGCTTAGTTTATTATTTCCCCTCTTTGTTTGATTAGTAAGATTAAAGTTGTTATTAGGTTAAAAAGCGAGCATCCAAGGGGATGTCTCGCGATCAGGAGCAAACAGACAGCCAGTGGGAGTCATGCCACGTGGATTCTCAGATTATTACATTTTGGTGCTCCCCTTGGACGAGCAGAAAGGTTGTCAGTAATAAAGAGATGATGAGATGGAATCTTGTCCGTCCGTTTAAAGTTGGGCGGTTGACAGAGGACAAAAGGGAATGATAAACGTTCTGGGGTCAAAGAGAAAAGCCGCCGGTGTCTCATGAACGACTAAGGACCGTCCGATTGAAATCTAACTCTTAGACTAACCGTCAGCATTAGGATCTTGAACTGATCGACAGAAGCAATGGCATGTTTTTAACCTTGAAATATTACGATGCGAATATTTTTTTCATAATTAAGCATCTTAATTTGAAAATATTACAAATATATTGTTTTCCTGCTAAATGTAAAATATGAATATTTTCGAGGGAAGGAGAATCTCATTTAACCTCCCGTGTTATCTCGTAACAGCAACAGAAGTCAAACTTTGTGTGCTCTAGCACAAAATTAATGAGATTAGTTTTTTCAAAAGTCTATTTTTTATTTTATTTTTTTCTTGAACTTTTACAGAGACTTCGGGCCTGTTTGTTTCGTTACAAAACGTCGTAAGTCGTAAGTCGTAAAATGAGAATGGAAAAAGTGAACTGTAGCAAAGAAAATATATTGTGTTTTACGGTGTTTGGTTGATAAAGTGAAGTGTAAATGGAAAAGTATATTGTGTTTTACGGTGTTTGGTTGATAAGGCCTGCTTGGTTAAGGGTGGAAGTGAGGAAGTGAGGAATTGAGGAAGTAGTAATAATTCCCTGTGGAACTTCGGAATTTGTTAGTAAGTTTTCCGGTGTTTGGATGTTGTTGTGAAGTGTGATTTGAAAAATGTTTTGTCTTTTTCGGTATTTGGATGATAATGTGAAAGTCGAAGTGAAAAAAAGTTGACCACAAAGTTGACAGTAAAATAATATTAAAATAAAAATTGATTAAGAAAAATAAAAAATGGACTGTAATTAGAATACAAGTGAGATTGACATGATCAAAAAATTAACTGTCTTGTGCTGCAACTTATTGCAAATGAGATTTACATGACCACAAAATTAACTGTAACACTCTGAAAGTGAGGAAATGATTGTGTAAAAGAGAGAAGAGAAAAGGAAAAGGGGTTTTCTTATTTTCCTTTTCCGGTGTTTAGATAGATAGGGAAATGAGCAATTATACTTCCCTATTTCCTTAATTCCACCCACTTCCTTGCAACCAAATAGCCCCAAAGTGAAAGTGAAATGGTAAAGTATATTATGTTTTACGATGTTTGGTTGGTAATATAAAAGTGTAAGTGGAAAAGTTGACCACAAAATTAACTGTAACAGTGATTTAAATATTATAAATACTATTAAATTAAATCTACTATTGCAAATTAAATTGTATTAATAAATTTGAGATAAAAAATTAATAATCTTAATATTTTATTTATAACAATAATATTAATAAAATATTAGTATAAATAGTAAAATATTTCTAAAATATTAACTAAATAATAATATAAAATTTTAAGAAAATCTAAAGAACATTAATAAAATTTTAAGAATACTAATAAAATATAAATATTAAAAAATCTTACAAAAATAATAAAATATAGTTATAATATTATAATATTAAAAATACTTGAAAATTATTATAATATAAATTTTATTATAATATTATTGTAATATTATAGAAATATAAAATTAACAAAGTAAATATAATTATAATTTAATAATAAATTATCATTATAGTATTATTATACTAAATTATTATTATAATATTAACATAATAAAATATTAATATAATAATAAAATATATTATGGTATTAATAAAGCAATTTTTTATATTAAAAAATAAATAATTAAATATGTAGTAATTTTATATCAAAGTATAATATTGTTATATTAATAAAATATTAACTCTAAATAAAATAATAAAAAATGGAATAAGTATTAATAAAATAATAAAGTATTAAAAATATTAAATAAAAATAGTAAATTAAAATAGTAAAATATTAAATATTAAAACAATATTTAAAACAATAAAAATAATTAAAGATTAAAAATATAAAATAATTAAATAAGAAATTGAACACTATTTAAAATATTAAATATTTAATAATATTAAATTATATATTGATTATCAAGTAACTGTTTTGAACTGTAAGTGTACTACAAGTGAGAGTTACATGACCACAAAATTAACTGTAGCAACTGCAAGTGGGAAAATATGAGTGTAAAAGTGAGATTTACATGACAACAAATTTAACTGTAGCAACTGCAAGTGGGAAAAGAAGAGTTACATTTTGCAACTTGTTTTTCAGCGAAACAAACAACGGAAAATGGAAAAGAAGTTTTACGACTTACGTTTTGCGACGTTTTGCGGCGAAACAAACACGCCCTTCATATGATTTATATAGAAGGAGTACATTCATTATTCATAGTTGAGTTGGAGAAAATTATGCATGGCAATTTAATAGAGACTCTTAATCTACATCCATCATGAGCTTATATGGAAACTTAATAGACTTCATATACATCTATCTATCGTGAGCTTGCATGGCAACTTAATAGAGATTTTTCATTTCTTGGTCTCTTGAGTACCTCATTACCCTCCTTCAAATCGAATAGGCAAATGCACAGGGAGAGTTTGAGAAGAAGAAACTTGAAGCGTGCTGGAGACAAGGCCTTGGTGAAGGTATCAGCTGACTGATCATTGATGCAAAGATACCGAAGGGAGAGACGTTTGAGAGAGGCCATGTCCCTGATAAAGTGAAAATCTATTTCTATATGCTTAGTACGAGCATGAAAAACAGGGTTGGTGGCCAAAGCTAGAGCTCCCAGATTGCCACAATGTAGCGTCAGTGGAGAATACAGCGGAATGCGAAGGTCTTGAAGCAGATATGAAATCCAACAAATCTCAGTTGCAGTTTAGGCAAGACATCTATACTTTACTTCAGTGAAACTACGAGCAACCGTACTTTGTTTCTTGGCACTCCAATAGATCAGACATGTGCCAAGATGCACACAAAAATCGGAGGTTAAACGTCAATCTTCAAGGTATCCCGCCCAGTCAGCGTCAGCATAGCCGTTAAATTAAAGTGATCCACATTTGTAGAAAAGACCAATAAAGATTGAGCCTTTTTAAGTAGCGGAGAATTTGCTTAACTGCTGCAAGATGAACAATTTTAAGTTTTTTGAGATGTTGGTAGACCTTGTTAACCGCAAAAGGATATATCAGGGCGAGTCCATGTGAGATATTGAAGGGCACTGACCAGTGAGTGAAATCCAGATGTACCTGAAGGGGTCACTTGATTTGAGAGCTGGAGTAAGATTAGAGTAGAGGATGTGTCACGCTTCGCTTCACAAAATACGCTGGAGCGAAGACGCGACGAGAGTCGGCAACGCTTATATGCAAAGAAAATACCTCACGTATATGCGTTAAGCCTTAAGTAACACGAACAGGCTATAAAAATAAACTATAATAAATCACGATCATTGTAATAACACATTTAGATGTTCACATATGATGATGAATAAGAAATGAAATATCAATGAGTCTGATATATATGGAATCAAGGGAACTATAGAAACCATAAGAATAAAAAGAAGACAAGAATACCAGAATAGTTAAAGAGAAATTTCAAACTCCTCGTGAAGCGTATGAGCTCAACGAACACCTGATCAATAAAATAAAACATTCAATATCTGGACGTGCAAATCCAGAGTCGCCAGAAAGCGACCAATGAGTGTACAAAAGAAAAGAAAATGTAACGCCCCGATCCGGCGGGTACGGAGACGTTACTGCAACGTATATACGCAGGTCAGAAATACCCTCACGTATATACGCTAAGCATCAGTACAGGCAAGAATCAGAGTACGGAAGCAAGTGGTGCATTATACATTCCAACATATGGGTACAATTACAAAGTTATCACCAGAGGTGATCCAATATTACATGAATATTACATCACTGACATGCGCAATTGCGAGATTTACAAAGAGATGTACAAGTATGAACAGTACACAGGCACTCACGAGTTTATAAAAGGAAAACTCGAGAGGCACACAGGGGGGCCTGGAAGGATAGAGCTCTGGATGATCTGCTGGAGATCCATGCTACCGCTGCGCATTACAGATCAGCAACTGGGATTCTACAAGCTCCAAGTTCCGACATGCTCCAAGCTCCAGGACCTGGACATGAGGATCCAGGGGAGTCAGATGAAACTCCCCAGGCGAGTGGTGATACAAAAGCCGGATGGCGTGCTGAGATAAGTACAAGTGTATCGATAAAACCGAATCATAATCATACATTGAAAACCGTGTCGTGAGCAGAAGCAGGCAGGAGCAAATAAATATCAAACAGGAAGTACTCAGGGTATGATAATATAAGAACAGGAGACTGGTGGAATAGAACACGAGTGGTAAAGCAGGATGCAAGCAGGCATAACATAGTAATCATAAAACCGGAAATCCGAAGTAAAGTCCGATACAGGCAAATTCGATTGTACAGGTTTAGGTCACGGCTCCATGAGATTAGTACCTCGAAGGAATAATCCAAACAAGGAAACCCTCATTTATATACCTTTACCTCATGTTACCGTAATCCAAGCGCGTACAACCTGAGTTACAGAACAGCACAACAAATGGTCATAACAGGAATACATAACAGGCATAACGGGAGTTCATAACAGGCATAACAGGATACATAGTTGGCATCTTTTATTATTATTACTCGTTTGACCCATATATCTAGGTATGTGTCCTAGTGTACATCTCAACACACATACATCCATATATAAGCAAGCCGAGGTTGTTAATGGAAGCTGATGAAGGACTGATAGCTCTTCTTATAGTAGTTCCCGTACGCCCGGGACCAGCCTGGGGGCCTTAAATCCCCCTAACACGTATCTTCTGAGGGCCTGAAATCCCTCTAACACGAATCGTCAATATTTTATTCCATTACTATAAGCAAGGCATCATACCGGCATTCATCACTTCCTCACATTCCCCGTGCAAGTTATCCATTTTATGACTTATCAATATTATCAGATTACGGGAATAACTGGTCATAACAGGAGATGGCCCTACAGATTCAAGAGGTGGCCCCCACAGATTCAAGAGGTGGCCCCCACCACGTATGTGATGTGGCACTTTGTTCCATGTGGCACTTTGCTCTGAGGGGGATGGATTCTAGAGGTGGCCCCCACAGATTCAAGAGGTGGCCCCCACCACGTATGTGGTGTGGCACTTTGCTCCGTGTGGCACTTAGTTCCATTCAGGATAACAGGTCACTGTATACAATACAGGATAACAAGGCAGGATTCCCGTAAACGTGATAATCACAAGGTCAAGTATATCATGCTGGGTGTCAAGTGATAGCATGACAGGAGGGTGATATTTGGCAGGTGACAAGTCATGTCAAGAGATTGATATTAGTCCGGTGGCAAGTCATGTCATAACAAGGAGTCTTGCCAAATAGTATCATGTCATGGTGTCAGGTAATAACACAACAGTTGTCAGGTGGTACAAACAGGAGTTAAATAGTAGCATGTATAAAGCATGTCAAGTGTTAACATGTCAGGTAAGAACAGGGCATGTGGTAGAATAGTAGCTGAGCACAATCAAGCGGAGCTGAGCAAGCTGGGGTGTACAGACAGCAAATAGTATTTAACACTGGAGCGTCTGGCATGATTACCGGGACAACTCGGCTTAAGGTGCGAGTAGGAATCCGGCAGCATCTCGCCTAGACGAATCTAGTGGTAAAGCGCTGAACGCTGATCATGATAACCAGGCGGAGCTGAAAGACCTGACAGTCCCAATCACTTCCCTTTCGAGATAGTGAGTGACCGGAGGCTGAACTGAGAAACCTGACGGTCCCAATCACCTCTCTTTCAAGATAGTGAGTGACCGGAGGCTGAGGGTCCGATTGCGCTCGGGGTTGAAGCGCACTCTCGGTGGCTACTAGTCATCCTAGGAGTGGGCAGAAACCCAGAGTCCAATCGACCACGAAGGGTTGGCCACGCATGTTATAAAGCAGCAAGTATATCTCAGGCATGGTATATGTACAAGAATTAAACTACCCTAATATAAGCATTCGTCACAGAGCAATATATGTCCAGTCATTGGCACTCGGTCATACACCAATACAGGGACTCAGCCCAATACGAAATACATATGGAATATAATACATGGAGGCGAGAGCGAGAACACTCGCCTAAATCACCAGAAATGCCGAAAGGTCCGAAATCCATAGAACTCGGGACGCGCCATAAAATATGATATAAATAACAGAGAGAAAGAGAGAGAAATATATGGGAAGGGAG
Source organism: Agave tequilana (assembly GCA_038442645.1). NCBI lineage: Eukaryota > Viridiplantae > Streptophyta > Magnoliopsida > Asparagales > Asparagaceae > Agave > Agave tequilana. Next base: position 73,919 of record JAVJIF010009576.1, read on the forward strand.
AGTGCACAGGGAGACGCGGGTTTTGAGAGTGTGCGAGGGTCGCAGACGCGGGAGTTAGCGTCGCGAGAATAACAGACACGGGAATCACAGACGCGGGAATAGCAGACGCGGGGTTCGCGTCGCGAGAATGGTAGACGCGGAAATAGCAGACGCGGGGTTCGCGTCGCGAGAATGGTAGACGCGGAAATAGCAGACGTGGGGTTCGCGTTGCATAGATGCCACAACCGCGAGGTCTGCGTTCAAGGCAGAACGTGAGGAGAACGCGGACGCGGACGTGGGTTCTGCGTCGCGTTAACACAAGAAGAACACAGACGCGGGAATAGGCTCCGCGTTGTGTCAATACAGGAATGTGCGGATTGCGTTTAAGGAATTGCCTAGACGCGGGGTTGAGATCCGCGTTAGAAAACAAAGAGAAAGGAGGGAAGGTGATTTCTTTGGTGGTGGTGTTTAGTGTTTGTCCCGGAATAATCGTAAACGATTACCGGAATAATCAACGGAGAGTTGCACTTGTCACCGGAATGATTACCGGAATAATCGAACGATTACCGGAATAATCCATCGGAGAGTTGCAATTGTCACCGGAATGATTACCGGAATAATCATAAACAATTACCGGAATAATCACCGGAGCCGGAATGATCACCGGAATAATCGTGAACGATTACCGGAATGATCACCGGACGACGAAAAGGAGCTCGGCCCCAATCCAAAAGGAGTGGCCGGCCCTTGAGGAGATGATGGGGTGGTGGCTTTGTGAAGAGGTTTTGATGGTGGTGGTATTTTTGGAGAAGGTGAAGGAGAAGGTGGAAGCTTTGGTGGAGTTTTGGAGTTTGTGGTGGTTTACATGGAGATGGAGGAGGAAGAAGATGAAGGTAAGGAGTTGGAGAAGTTGTAGCGGTGGTTGTTGTGGTGGAGATGAAGGAGGAGTTGGTGGTGGTTAAGGTGTTGGTGAAGAGAAAAATGAAGTGAAATGAAGAAGGAAAGGTTTATATAGGAATTGGATTTGTGAAGGTGGTGTAAAAATGGAAATGAGAGGGTGTTATTTGTAAAATGGAAGGGTAGGTGTTTCTCTTGGCCAATCTTGGCCGGCCATGGAGATGGGAGAGGTTGGATATTTTGGAGGAGATATTTTTGGAGGAGAAGATATTTTTGGAGGAAGAATGTAGAAAGAAATGGAAGAATGGAGAATTTGGTGGAAAGGAAAGGAAGGAAAGAAAATAGGAAAAAGGAAAAGAAAATGAAAAAGGGAAGATATTTTCTTGGAAGAAAAAGTGAAAATAATTAGAGTAGCGGATTCCCGGGATTCGGTTGCGGATGCGGAAAACTTTCGGAAAAATACCGAAATCGTCCCGAAATCAAGTATCTCGGAACGACCCGCAAAAATTCTCAAAAATTAAGAATATTATTTTAAGAATCATGGTGAAATTCATTTTAAGAAATTCTTTATAGTTTTTAAATTAAAAATCCTGAAATCTGCCGCCAATATCGGTCGACACCGAATCTGGCAGAAATCCGAAAAATTCTGAAAATATCCCAAAAATGAACTAAGATAGTAAATATTATTCTATGCAAATATGTGAAAGAGGTTTCTCAAAATTTGACTCCATTTGTAAATTAAAAATTCAGAAGTCGGTCAGCAGTGCTGGTCGACACCGGTTTTGAAGATTTCCCATTTAATTCAGGAAATTTCCAGAAAATCATAGAAAATCTAAAATATTGTAAAATGATATTTGAAACTGAAATCGGTCAAATCTGATGACCGAAAGACCAAATTGAATAATACACTAGGATCGGGTCCCCGGTTCAGAGAAGGGCAGACTCTGAGTTCACGAATCCGGATCCAAGACAAAACGATCATATAAATAATTCATAATACAAAATAAATACAGAAAGTAAATCGAAAAATACGATTGAAAAATCTGAATACGCAACTAAGTACGTATTCCGGGAGCGGGGTGTTACAATCCATCCACCTTACAAAAAATTGCGTCCTCGCAATTTCGATAAGAGGTAAATTGAACACAAGGGGACAAGGGTGGAAATTATACCAATTAAGATATAAAGCACTATAGGTAGGGCTCTCAAGTCGACTGAACAATAATCAGAATATAGACATTCTCTGCTCTTCCGGCTATATAAATCTTCGAACAATGCTGAATAATACTGACTGATAACACAGCTTTGCAATAGAATTCCCGCTGTACTGCATGCTTAATGTCACTCTGAGAATGAGCCAGAATCTGGAAGATAAAGAAAACCCTGATAATACTGAGCATAATAAAGAAGACCGATAATTGAGAATGCCGACTGCTGACTTCTGAAAGACAACCCGATCAGGATCAATCCTGAGAATATCGAGCTTCATAGAGTTGGCCGAAGAGATCACATAATAGCTTCATTTAGAACCAGCCGCTACCTCTCTAGTCTATTCATATCTTAAGTTGATATAAAGGCTTCGAAAAACCAAAACAGGGGAATGATGAAAGAGATTAAGAATCAAAGGAAGGATGATCAAGATAGAATAGATAACTCTGTACTTGTAGTTGGAGTGTATAACCAAGACTCAAGCATTCCAGTTGCAAATTTCTTTACCATTAATTTGCCGTCTGGACGTACTGAGGATGTAGAACCTAGGCTGACCTAGGCTCTGATACCATCCTGTAACGCCCCGATCCGGCGGGTACGGAGACGTTACTGCAACGTATATACGTAGGTCAGAAATACCCTCACGTATATACGCTAAGCATCAGTACAGGCAAGAATCAGAGTACGGAAGCAAGTGGTGCATTATACATTCCAACATATGAGTACAATTACAAAGTTATCACCAGAGGTGATCCAATATTACATGAATATTACATCACTGACATGCGCAATTGCGAGATTTACAAAGAGATGTACAAGTATGAACAGTACACAGGCACTCACGAGTTTATAAAAGGAAAACTCGAGAGGCACACAGGGGGGCCTGGAAGGATAGAGCTCTGGATGATCTGCTGGAGATCCACGCTACCGCTGCGCATTACAGGTCAGCAACTGGGATTCTACAAGCTCCAAGCTCCGACATGCTCCAAGCTCCAGGACCTGGACATGAGGATCCAGGGGAGTCAGATGAAACTCCCCAGGCGAGTGGTGATACAAAAGCCGGATGGCGTGCTGAGATAAGTACAAGTGTATCGATAAAACCGAATCATAATCATACATTGAAAACCGTGTCGTGAGCAGAAGCAGGCAGGAGCAAATAAATATCAAACAGGAAGTACTCAGGGTATGATAAGATAAGAACAGGAGACTGGTGGAATAGAACACGAGTGGTAAAGCAGGATGCAAGCAGGCATAACATAGTAATCATAAAACCGGAAATCCGAAGTAAAGTCCGATACAGGCAAATTCGATTGTACAGGTTTAGGTCACGGCTCCATGAGATTAGTACCTCGAAGGAATAATCCAAACAAGGAAACCCTCATTTATATACCTTTACCTCATGTTACCGTAATCTAAGCGCGTACAACCTGAGTTACAGAACAGCACAACAAATGGTCATAACAGGAATACATAACAGGCATAACGGGAGTTCATAACAGGCATAACAGGATACATAGTTGGCATCTTTTATTATTATTACTCGTCTGACCCATATATCTAGGTATGTGTCCTGGTGTACATCTCAACACACATACATCCATATATAAGCAAGCCGAGGTTGTTAATGGAAGCTGATGAAGGACTGATAGCTCTTCTTATAGTAGTTCCCGTACGCCCGGGACCAGCCTGGGGGCCTTAAATCCCCCTAACACGTATCTTCTGAGGGCCTGAAATCCCTCTAACACGAATCGTCAATATTTTATTCCATTACTATAAGCAAGGCATCATACCGGCATTCATCACTTCCTCCCATTCCCCGTGCAAGTTATCCTTTTTATGGCTTATCAATATTATCAGATTACGGGAATAACTGGTCATAACAGGAGATGGCCCTACAGATTCAAAAGTTGGCCCCCACAGATTCAAGAGGTGGCCCCCACCACGTATGTGATGTGACACTTTGTTCCATGTGGCACTTTGCTCTGAGGGGGATGGATTCTAGAGGTGGCCCCCACAGATTCAAGAGGTGGCCCCCACCACGTATGTGGTGTGGCACTTTGCTCCGTGTGGCACTTAGTTCCATTCAGGATAACAGGTCACTGTATACAATACAGGATAACAAGGCAGGATTCCCGTAAACGTGATAATCACAAGGTCAAGTATATCATGCTGGGTGTCAAGTGATAGCATGATAGGAGGGTGATATTTGGCAGGTGACAAGTCATGTCAAGAGATTGATATTAGTCCGGTGGCAAGTCATGTCATAACAAAGAGTCTTGCCAAATAGTATCATGTCATGGTGTCAGGTAATAACACAACAGTTGTCAGGTGGTACAAACAGGAGTTAAATAGTAGCATGTATAAAGCATGTCAAGTGTTAACATGTCAGGTAAGAACAAGGCATGTGGTAGAATAGTAGCTGAGCACAATCAAGCGGAGCTGAGCAAGCTGGGGTGTACAGACAGCAAACAGTATTTAACACTGGAGCGTCTGGCATGATTACCGGGACAACTCGGCTTAAGGTGCGAGTAGGAATCCGGCAGCATCTCGCCTAGACGAATCTAGTGGTAAAGCGCTGAACGCTGATCTTGATAACCAGGCGGAGCTGAAAGACCTGACAGTCCCAATCACTTCCCTTTCGAGATAGTGAGTGACCGGAGGCTGAACTGAGAAACCTGACGGTCCCAATCACCTCTCTTTCAAGATAGTGAGTGACCGGAGGCTGAGGGTCCGATTGCGCTCGGGGTTGAAGCGCACTCTCGGTGGCTACTAGTCATCCCAGGAGTGGGCAGAAACCCAGAGTCCAATCGACCACGAAGGGTTGGCCACGCATGTTATAAAGCAGCAAGTATATCTCAGGCATGGTATATGTACAAGAATTAAACTACCCTAATATAAGCATTCGTCACAGAGCAATACATGTCCAGTCATTGGCACTCGGCCATACACCAATACAGGGACTCAGCCCAATACGAAATACATATGGAATAAAATACATGGAGGCGAGAGCGAGAACACTCGCCTAAATCACCAGAAATGCCGAAAGGTCCGAAATCCATGGAACTCGGGACGCGCCATAAAATATGATATAAATAATAGAGAGAAAGAGAGAGAAATATATGGGAAGGGAGAGTGCACAGGGAGACGCAGGTTTTGAGAGTGTGCGAGGGTCGCAGACGCGGGAGTTAGCGTCGCGAGAATAACAGACACGGGAATCACAGACGCGGGAATAGCAGACGCGGGGTTCGCGTCGCGAGAATGGTAGACGCGGAAATAGCAGACGCGGGGTTCGCGTCGCGAGAATGGTAGACGCGGAAATAGCAGACGCGGGGTTCGCGTTGCATAGATGCCACAACCGCGAGGTCTGCGTTCAAGGCAGAACGTGAGGAGAACGCGGACGCGGACGTGGGTTCTACGTCGCGTTAACACAAGAAGAACACAGACGCGGGAATAGGCTCCGCGTTGTGTCAATACAGGAATGCGCGGATTGCGTTTAAGGAATTGCCTAGACGCGGGGGTGAGATCCGCGTTAGGAAACAAAGAGAAAGGAGGGAAGGTGATTTCTTTGGTGGTGGTGTTTAGTGTTTGTCCCGGAATAATCGTAAACGATTACCGGAATAATCAACGGAGAGTTGCACTTGTCACCGGAATGATTACCGGAATAATCGTGAACGATTACCGGAATAATCCATCGGAGAGTTGCAATTGTCACCGGAATGATTACCGGAATAATCATAAACAATTACCGGAATAATCACCGGAGCCGGAATGATCACCGGAATAATCGTGAACGATTACCGGAATGATCACCGGACGACGAAAAGGAGCTCGGCCCCAATCCAAAAGGAGTGGCCGGCCCTTGAGGAGATGATGGGGTGGTGGCTTTGTGAAGAGGTTTTGATGGTGGTGGTATTTTTGGAGAAGGTGAAGGAGAAGGTGGAAGCTTTGGTGGAGTTTTGGAGTTTGTGGTGGTTTACATGGAGATGGAGGAGGAAGAAGATGAAGGTAAGGAGTTGGAGAAGTTGTAGCGGTGGTTGTTGTGGTGGAGATAAAGGAGGAGTTGGTGGTGGTTAAGGTGTTGGTGAAGAGAAAAATGAAGTGAAATGAAGAAGGAAAGGTTTATATAGGAATTGGATTTGTGAAGGTGGTGTAAAAATGGAAATGAGAGGGTGTTATTTGTAAAATGGAAGGGTGAGGTGTTTCTCTTGGCCAATCTTGGCCGGCCATGGAGATGGGAGAGGTTGGATATTTTGGAGGAGATATTTTTGGAGGAGAAGATATTTTTGGAGGAAGAATGTAGAAAGAAATGGAAGAATGGAGAATTTGGTGGAAAGGAAAGGAAGGAAAGAAAATAGGAAAAAGGAAAAGAAAATGAAAAAGGGAAGATATTTTCTTGGAAGAAAAAGCGAAAATAATTAGAGTAGCGGATTCCCGGGATTCGGTTGCGGATGCGAAAAACTTTCGGAAAAATACCGAAATCGTCCCGAAATCAAGTATCTCGGAACGACCAGCAAAAATTCTCAAAAATCAAGAATATTATTTTAAGAATCATGGTGAAATTCATTTTAAGAAATTCTTTATAGTTTTTAAATTAAAAATCCTGAAATCTGCCGCCAATATCGGTCGGCACCGAATCTGGCAGAAATCCGAAAAATTCTGAAAATACCCCAAAAATGAACTAAGATAGTAAATATTATTCTAAGCAAATATGTGAAAGAGGTTTCTCAAAATTTGACTCCATTTGTAAATTAAAAATCCAGAAGTCGGTCAGCGGTGCTGGTCGACACCGGTTTTGAAGATTTCCCATTTAATTCAGAAAATTTCCAGAAAATCATAGAAAATCTAAAATATTGTAAAATGATATTTGAAACTGAAATCGGTCAAATCTGATGACCGAAAGACCAAATTGAATAATACACTAGGATCGGGTCCCCGGTTCAGAGAAGGGCAGACTCTGAGTTCACGAATCCGGATCCAAGACAAAACGATCATATAAATAATTCATAATACAAAATAAATACAGAAAGTAAATCGAAAAATACGATTGAAAAATATGAATACGCAACTAAGTACGTATTCCGGGAGCGGGGTGTTACAGAAAAATATTGTCGTGCATAATACGTGTATATAATTATATCATAAGTAAAACTGTAAATAGAAAATATCTGAATAACTAGAATCATAAACAAGACTATGAATGAAATATAATTCATATCACAGTAAAAGAAAACAACTGATGTCAAAGAGATATGTAATCTATTATATGTCTCTAATCTGGTTGGTTATTATTAACCTAACTAATGTAGGCTTAACTGTCCCCATACCATAGTCGTTTCTCACATATCAAACAATATTATCGTTATTGTAACTGCCTGCCAATGTAGTGCATATATTTTGAAATGGTACCGTGCATGCCAGGTACCACGGTCTAACACCACTAGCGTTGTGAAAATACACCTAGAGGGGGTGAATAGGTGTATTAGCTAATCTAATGACAAATGATGCAGAATTAAAAATTAATTGCAACACACTATGTGCAACTAAAAAGTGTAGCCGAATTTTCGGTGAGGGGCTCTGGACTATCTCCTCTATAATCCTCTAAATAAGAGTTGAGGTGTTATATGAAGCTCTCTTGGTTCAACACAAGTATGGACACACAAACAATACCAAGCATATATATGTTATGAACAATATGATATAATGCAAGATATAAGAGAGAGTTTAGAGACAGTGGATCAAACGCAAACACCAAGACATGTTTCGAGGTTCGAGCTACTGCTTTACGTCCCCGCATTCACACAGAAGGATTTTCACTATGTCCAAACATGACCTCCCACACAGGGAACCTCACCGAGGAAATTGCAAGTACAAGGTAAGGAGTACACAACTCCTCTCTCCAAAATAACAATTACCTCTACACAAGAGACAAGGCACAAAGTCAAAACAACAATTACCTCTACATAAGAGGGACAAGGCACAAAGCCAAACAACAACCACAATCACCTCTACTCAAGAGGGATAACCACAAACCGAAAGCTCAATCACCTCTACACTAGAGGGATAGGACAAAGTCAAAGCAAACTACTCCTCTCAAACACCACTACCTCTACATAAGAGGTAAAGCACAAAGTCAAATCAAAGGAGGAATTACAAATTTAGTGATCACAAAGATCACAAATAATTTTTTCTCACAAAAACAAGATCTTATAGATATGATGATATGATAGCTCAAATGTGAGAAAATAAGGTGTTTGGAAAACAAATCACAAAGAAAAATACTTGAGAAAAATGTTAGAAGAAGATAGAAACAAAGATCAAAACCAATTTCCCAAAGACTCTCTTTTTCTTTGATTTTTCTAACCCTTGAAAACAAAATAAAGATAAATCTTTTTGGCACAAAAACTCTTCAAAAACTTGCTACTAAAATACTTGTATAGATGAAAAAATTTGCTATTGAAATCCTTGTAGAAAACAGCACAAGAGATGGCTATTTATAGCCTCTTAAAAAGACTAGCCGATGCAGTCAGGAAAAAGCAGAAATGCCCTTCCGGTCGAACGGCCGGTCGACCGGCTAACTGTCAAATTTCTGACCGTTGTGCCTTCGGTCGACCGCCCTGCCGCTCGGTCGACTGGGCCAAGCCTGTCGGTCGACCGCCCCGTCGACCGGCGCTACCCGAGACTTGAGTAGTTTCAGTCGGTCGATCACGCGGTCGATTAGCCTACTTGGCTGACCATGTGCACGTTCTCATTCACATCGGTCGACCGATCCGGTTGACCGACCACTGGTCCGATCGACCGTCTGGTCGACCGCCAGCGTGGTGTGGTTGGGAATTTCAGAACTTAAAAATTAGGCATTTAATCTCCAATAAAATCCTATAAATTCCACAAAAATAAGTTCTTGTAAAATATTTGAATAATAAATATGTGTGCCCAAAAATCAATACATATTGTAAGCTATCTGAACTATTTTTGTGATATAAAATATTTGGCCTTAAACAAAATTCATATTTTTTGAAAACCAAACTTTGAAATGGAAACCTGATTTTCCCAAATTTGTATAAATACAAAAACATGATATTGAAACATATTTGAAGCATATTGTGTATAGATAGAATCCAATACGCATATAAAGTATATATCTATGTTTTTGACATGAAATCCAAAAAATTTTTGTTTAAATACAAAACTCTAAACACATGAAATAGACCATCAAAATAAGTTTTTTCAAATATGTGAAGCACAGATGTATATAGATGAAATCAAATATATATTAAACCATGTAAACTTATTTTGATTCTATCTATTCATGCAAACTATATATATGAACTAGAAATCCAAAACCGGTTAAGCTGAAAACCAAACATATAGAATTTGTGTGTGTGAACTTGAGCATATCAACACTATCTCTCTTTACACAGGATCTAAACAAACCGAAGTCTTCTTGTCGATCCTCATCTTCAAGACGACCCCATCCAAACGCGATCCAAAGAGCTTGACTCCAACCGAGTGCTAGATGCGATCTTGACGCGCGAGCTCTTGAATCTATATATATTAGCTCCAAAACTACTTTGTTGAAGCTAAACACCTACTAATATCTTGATCAATAACTGAAACTATATAAACACAAGATTATTAGTAAACTAACCTTTAGAAGTTAGTCATCATCAAAACTAAAGTGAAAGGCCTCTCGGCTAACACGTTAAAATAGGACAAGCCGCGAGGCTTTAATAACCAAACACCACAACCCTACACGAAAAGACAGCCAGTGTAGCACCATAATCCGGGCATAACCCTGACAACTGACAACTGAATAACTAGGTAGTCAGTATTACCTTGGTCCCCCATGATGGAACCCACAACTCGGTATACTAACATAGGTCCTTTTAAAATACACGACATGTATTATCAGGCAATTGCCCCTGTTTCCCGAGTTATGATGTCTTTTATTAATAAGCAACAATGGTTATATATAAGATGTAATAGTAACCGAATATCTCCAACAACTGGTGATATCAATACTAACTGATATCTGACAACTGAATAACTCATATCTGACAACTGATAGCTGACAACTAATAGTTGATATGGGTACCCTAAAGGACCCAAGAGAATATGGGTACCAAATTCCCCACCCCGTGTTTTTGATGTAGGAGAGGGATCTCTCAAGACGTGAGAGATTTGGTGCCTTGATGGTGGATGCAAATGGATATGATGGACACACTTATTGATGCATCGCTATCAAGGAGGTTTTGGTGGGACAACCACCATGTTTGGAGCTTTGGAGTTGGTAACAATCTCTAAACTCCCATTTTATTTATGTTCATGCTTGATTCACTCATAATATTTTGAGCATGTTCATGTTTTTCATTTGTTTTGTGCTTCATGTGGTAAATACTTGTTTAAATGTAGTTTTTATTAAAACTTGGATTTATACATGTACAAATAGTGAGTTACACGTGATTTGTATATGTTTGCACTTCATGCTCATTTGTACCCACTATATGCACATATATAACCTAGTTTTGATGATTCTTCCATTTATACATGCTTTGCCAAATTTTATGATTTTACTTCATGTATATGTATTTTTAATTCAAATCAAATAAATATATATGTATACCCGTGAGTCTCTTGCCTTCATGCAAATACATTTGATAGACTCTTTTATGTTTGGGATATGTATGTGTATTGTTAGTTTTGATAAATCATACATATACCATGAAGATTAGTGTTTTAATGAAAAATAATTTTTCATGTTTTTGTTTTGTTAAAAAAAAAAGTGACTTATGATCTTTTTGAGCTTCAATGTCTATTTTCATGAAAATGCTATTTACATAACCTTTGAACACTCATCTTTTACTTTTCAAGATAATTTTGAGCTTTATGGACTATGAGTGCTTGAACTTTTATGTATTTAGTATGATTCATGAAATACATATGCTTTGATTTCATGTTTTTGAAGGATCTTTAACTAGTTTTTCAAAAAAAATTTTTAACTAGTTATTGTTCTTCATTTGGTAGAGTTTTTCAAACAAAACTTATTTTTCAAATCTATTTTTGAAAACCCCTACCATCTATGGGAGGATGGATGGGAGATCATGTTCATGTATGCTTTAAAACTTGAACCATGATTGGGTGGTAGTTATAAGAGATATACACTTGATCTTATTGTTATTTCAATTGGTATCATTGGATTCTTTCAATTGGTATCTAAATTGATAATTTTTGTATATACTCATATTTTGTTTTCTTATATATGTATGTATCAATGTCAATTGGTATACTCATCTCATACATATATATGATTTTCATGTGCTTAACTTTCAATTTGTTCACATTTTTAAAAGCACAAAGTTTATGATGAAAAATAAAAATCTTTTTTGATCATTATGTTTGCTATTGGTATCAATATGTTTCAACTTCATATTTGTTAAATTTCAATTGGTATCAATATGATTTACAATAATGATTATTTTCAATTTGGTATCTTAAAATTTGTTTGTTTTACAAAAGCTCTGATACCTTTAAAATTTTTGTTTAAGAAAAAAACATTTTTTTTGAGTTGTATTGCCTATATGCAAGGAGAGCTTAACATCTCTTCTACATATAGATTCATGTTGAGTGTATTGTATATTGAGGAGCTTGACAACTCTTCTTTATACGGTACACGTGTGTAGGGGGAGCTTCACATCTCATCTGATGCATTACATAATATGTGTTATGTGAATTGGGGCTTGTCATCCCTTCTTCATGTAATGCATATGTGTAGGGAAGCTAACTTAACGTCTTCCTCTTCATGAATGTATATCGCATATAACCTTTTATTGATATGTTTGTTTGGCCCCTTATTGGTCTCTTTGTTTATGACAAAAAGGAGGAGAAAGATTTGATGATTTTGTTTTTACCTTAAACCCTTTGTTGATGATTGACAAAAAGGGGGAGAGGTATTTGCTATATATGCATGTTTTTATTAAAGGATTTATGTTTATGCATATATGTTTTGTTTTGCAAATAGGAGAAAAAGAATTTGATTTTGTTTTATCTCCTTGATTTGCATACATGTTATGTGCTTCATTTCCATATTATATTGTTTATTTGTTATGCATGAGTTAAGGGGGAGCTTCTTTGGAGCTTTACTTTAATCCATGCATATATAACTTCATGAGTTTTGTCATCATCAAAAAAGGGGAGATTGTTGGCCCAAAGGCCCATCACTCTAGTTTTGATGATGATCAACTCATATAGTTATGTTTACTAATGATCTTGTGTTTAATTAGTGACAGATTTGTTATCAAGATCTTAGTAGGTGTGGAGCTTCAACAAAGGATTTAAAGACATATTTTGGAGCTAGCACCGGTTGATTCACGAGCCTATGCATTAAGATCACATCAAGTACTCAAGAGGAGTCGAGCTCGTTGGATCGCATTTGGACCAAGTCAAGATGATGAGAAGGCTTCAAGTGAAGACTTCAAGAAGATGAAGACTTGTGTCTAGGTATAAGATTTTGTTTTAGTAAGATTTTGTTTTAGATAAAATGTAAAGGATAGAATAGTGGTGGATTGCTCAAGTACATATACACACACACACTCTTGATTTAGTTATTTTCATAAAAGATTTTTTAGTTTAGAAAAGATTTTTCTTTGTGACAAAATACTATTCGGTTTTTGGTATTCATGTTTACATCTTTCAACCAAAACCAAGTTTATGCGTATTGTCAAAGACATAGATATTTCATCTTGATTGTGTAGTGGATCATATCCATACACACTATGCTTTAAAAGTATATCTTGTTTTTGTATTTGATGAAGATTTGGAAAAACATGTTTTGGAAAAATATTGTTTTGGAAAAACAGTTTTTTTTCTCAATTGAGCCAAATATTTCCAAGTTACAAAAATAGTCCAATCTTTTATAACATGCCTTGATTTTGTGCAAGTATGTTTATATATCAAAGTATATTGGTTAAACTATTTTTGTAAATTTTTAAGTAATTTATGGGATTTTTATGTGTGCCAAAAGACCAAGTTTTAAATCCTAGAAAAACTGTTTTCAGGCTTCAGATAGTCGACTTACTACCTTTGTAGTCGACTAACTCTGAAGTCGGTCGACCGGCTCGGTCGACCGACGTGCACAGACGTGCACGCCTTGACCTGGCAGATGGCCGGTCGACCGACCGAGTCGATCGGAACTGAGAGCAGTGCTCTCTGTTCTTTTGGGTCGACCGAACGGTCGACCGGAGGCTCCAACGGCCTGATTTTTGACCGTTGGCGGTCGACTGGGCGGTCGACCGACAGGTCTGACAGACCCCAACGGCTAGTTTTTGACAGCATATAAATTTAGGGGTTTGGTCATTGTTTTCATACAAGATTTTACGAGAGTTTTGAGCCAGTTTTTCTCACTCCATTAAAAGAGTTTTCTCCACAAATTTGAGAGCTAATTCTTCCAATCAAAAGGGGAGTTTTTATTAGGAGTGTTAAAAGAGATTCTTTGAGTTTTTCCTCCACCATCTCTTTCCTAGTTTTCTCACACAAACACTTGAGCCATCCATTGCTATTCATCTTATAGGAGTGTTGTAGTGAGAGGATTTTAGGTGATCAAGAGTTGTGATCACCAAAGTTCCACTTTGTTCCTTTGAGAAGGCGGACGGTTGTGTTCGCATTGTTTCGGGTCCTAGTGAGGACTCGGTGTTTCGGGTTCGGGTGCGAACTCCGTGTTTGAGGTGCGGCCTCGGCAAGCTTGTGGGGCTTGCGTGTGTACGGGACTAGGGAGTCCGAGGGCTTGTAGGTGTTGCGGCACCGAGGAGAGATCCATTGGGATCTTGTATAGTGAAAATCCTTCGTGTGTCGAAGCCGGGGATGTAGACCAAGTGTGCTCGAACCTTGAAACAAACCCTTTGTGTTTGCGATTGCCATTTCTCTCTCTATCTACTTGTTTATATCTTGCATTACTTATCTTGTCTTTACCTTTATATGCATGATATACTCCTTGTGCTCATATTGATATATTTGTTTGGGATTGTTTGCTGACACTTGTATTCAACCAAGAGAGCCAACGCGGTACCTCAACCCATTCAAGGGGAATCTAGAGGAGTTTGTCCAGAGCCCTTCACGGGGAATTCGGCAACACTCTTGTGTTATACATAGTGTTTAGTGTAAAAGTTTTATTTGGTCATAATTGTTTTTTTAGCTTCCGCATCATTTTGCATTAAGTGACCTTTAGATTAGCCTTCACCTATTCACCCCCCCTCTAGGTGAACCTTCACGTCCGCCTTCTCAAAGGAACATAGTAGAACTTTGGTGATCACAACTCTTGATCACCTAAAATCCTCTCACAACAAACTCCTATAGGTAGATATAGCAATGGATGGCTCAAGTGTTTGTGTGAGAAAATTAGGAAAGAGATGGTGGAGGAAAACTCAAGAAATTCTCTTTTACACTCTTGATAAAACTTTCCTTTTGATTGGAAATATTTGCCCTCAATTTTGTGGAGAAAAACCTCTGAAAAGAGTAGGAAAAACTGGCTCTAAAACTTCTCCAAAATCTTGTTGAAAACAATGACCAAACCCCCAAATTTATAGGCTGTCAAAAACTAGCCGTTGGGGTCTGTCAGACCTGTCGGTCGACCAAAAATCAGACCGTTGAAGCCTCCGGTCGACCGCCCGGTCGACCCAAAAGAACAGAGAGCACTGCTCTCAGTTCCGGTCGACAGGGTCAGCAGACCGGCCATCTGCCAGGTCAAGGCGTGCACGTCCGTGCACGTCGGTCGACCGAGCCGGTCGGCCGACTTCAGAGTTAGTCGACTAGCAAGGTAGTAAGTCGACTATCTGATGTTGGCCCAAAGGCCTTCCACCCTAGTTTTGATGATGATTAACTCATGTAGTTATGTGTACTAATAATCTTGTGATTTTAGTTTCAGATCATTAATCAAGTTATTAGTTGGTGATTAGCTTCAACAAGATGATTTGGAAGCTTTCACATGTTGATTCAAGAGCCCGAGCGTCAAAGATCATATATAGCAATTGCTCGGTGGATCAAGGAGTTTTGGATCGAGTCGGCTTGGAGATTGCGCTCTACAAGAAGACTTCAGTACCATATTTTAGTTTTATATTTAGATCCAAATTGTAAAGATTAGAATAGTATGATAATGCTCAAGTTCACAACACACACGTTTCATGTTTTAAATATTGGTTTTCAGTTTTTCGGTTTTAGGTTTAACCGATCTTGGTTTTCATGAATAGATAGATCAAAACAAGTTTACATGGTTTAGTGTATATTAGATTTGTTCTATATACATGCATGCTTAATTTTCTAGACAAACTTAGTTTTGACTTACTTATTCATGTGTTTTATGTTTTGGTATCTTTGACAAAACATATTTTGGAATTAAAGACAAAAACATGGATATATATATATATATATATATATATATATATATATATATATATATATATATATATATATATATATATATATATATGTTTCATGTATATAGGATTATATCCATATACATCATGCCTAAATGTTGTTTAATATCATGTTTTTGTATTTGGATGAGTTTTGAACAAAATGTATTTTCTATTCAAAAATCTAAGTTTTAGAAAATACAAGTTTTGGATTTTGGTAAAAATAATAAGACTCAAAAATGTTTCAAGATGTTTGTTATTTGTGATGAAATTTTTATCACAAGTTTATATTTCAATATAAAATGATAAAACTATTTTTGGTGATTTTTAGAAAAGATAAAAGAATTTTTAAACATGTTTCTAACTCAGTTTTTTTTGTTCCAGGCTTCAACCAAGTCGACTAGTCGAATGACCAAGTCGACTGGGGCTGAAGTTGGTCGACCAGAACGGTCGACCGACGTGCACAGCCTTGTGCACGTCTGGCTGGTTGGCACCGTCGACCGGACCGGTCGACCGTCCCAGAGAGCAGAGCTCTCTGTTTGTTTGGGTCGACTGGGGCGGTCGACCGGTAGCTGGCAACGGGCAAAATTTGACCGTTAGACGGTCGACCGGCCGGTCGACCGGCAGTGCATTTCTGGCATTTTCTGCTGCCAACGGTTATATTTTTCTGGGGTCTATAAATACCCCATTTGTAAGAGTTTTTCTCTAAGATTTTTTGTGCGAATTTTTCCTTATTCTCTGGTGTTTTCACAGCAATCAAAAGAAGTTTTTGGATTCAAATTGAACAATCTATTTGGAGTTTTTGCTAGGGTTTGGAAAGCCAAAGAAAAGGGTTTTTGGGAAAAAGAGTTTTGATTCATCTTCTATATCTTGGTTTCAGTTTTTCTCAAGGATTTTCTTTGTGATTTTGATTTCCATCCCATTGGTTTTCCCCACACTTGAGCTAAAATCTACTATCTCTTCTATAGGATCTTTGTGTGGGAGAAAGAAATTGTTTGTGGTTGTTGTTTAGACCACCAAGTTAAAAACCCAATCTTTACTTTGTGCCTTACCCTCATTGTGTTGAGGAAGTTGTGCAATTGGGTTGTATCCCTCAAGTTGTGAGGTGATCCTTGTGTTTGCTTTGTGCTAATCCCTCGAGTTGTGAGGTGATTGTTTTGTTGGATTGGAGCTTGCCTCAAGGAGGAGGTTGTGATTGTAAAGAGAGGAGTTGGGTACTCCTTGTGAGAGTTCTTTGTGGACTTGCTAGTGGATTAGAAATCCTTCGTGTGTCGAAGGCGGGGATGTAGAGCTGGGTGCTCGAACCTCGAAACATATCTTGTTGTTTGCGCTTGATCTATTGACTCTCTCTATCTCTCTCTTTACTTTGTGCCTTGCAACTATTCATATTGTGCATCCATAATTGCTTGGCTTGGTTGTGTGTGCATCATTTGTTGATTGCATTTGAGTGTATTGCATTAAGTTTTTAAATTCCGCATTGACTTCACTAGATTAGCAAAATCACCTATTCACCCCCCTCTAGGTGATCTTTCATCTGAAGCCTGAAAATAGTTTTTCTGGGATTTAAAACTAAGTCTTTTGGTTGAAATAAAATCCCATAAAATACTTTAAAAATCTACAAAAATAGTTTTACCATTATACTTTGATAAACAAACATGCTTGCACAAAATCAAGGCATGTTATAAGAGATTTGGACTATTTTTGTAATATGGAAATATTGGCTCAATAGAAAACTTGTATTTTCCAAAATCTTGTTTTCCAAAACTCCTTTAAATAAAAACTAGATATTTTGAACTCATTAAAGCATAGTGTGTATGGATATGATCCACTACACAAATAAGATGAAATATCTAAGTTTTTGACATTAAGCTCTAAACTTGGTTTTGGATTAAAACATGTATATAAGAAAACACCAAAAACCAAAATGTATTTTTCCAAAATGAAAGTCTTTTCTAAATTGAAATTTTTTTTATGAAAAGACAACTAAATCAAGAGTGTGTGTGTAAATAATACTTGAGCAATCCACCAACTACTCTATCCTTTACATTTTATCTAAAACAAACCTAGACTCAAGTCTTCATCTTCTTGAAGTCTTCACTTGAAGCCTTCTCATCTTCTTGACTTGGTCCAAACACGATCCAACGAGCTCGACTCCTCTTGAGTACTTGATGTGGTCTTGATGCATAGGCTCGTGAATCAACCGGTGTAAGCTCCAAAACTTGACTTTAAATCCTTTATTGAAGCTCCACACCTACTAAGATCTTGATAACAAATCTATCACTAATTAAACACAAGATCATTAGTAAACATAACTACATGAGTTGATCATCATCAAAACTAGAGTGATGGGCCTTTGGGCCAACAATATCTAGGTATGTGCCCTAGCGTCCCAACACACATGCATCCATATATGAGTAAGTTGAAGTTGTTGTTGGAAAATGATGATGAGACTAATATGTTATGTTTACAGTGGGACCCGTACATATTCGGGACCACGACCTAGATGTTCCGGTGCTGACCTGGAACCTGTCGCTAGGCAAACAGGAAGGTTGGTCTTATATTATGCCTATTTAGGAATATAATATGAGGTAGGGAGTTAGCGCTCCCTTCGGATATCTGGAGGCCCTCGGGTGGATCCGAAAATTAGAGCTGCACAATATATCTAATACCACTGTAAACATATTCACCACTTGAAGTCCGTCAGTTCCCCTTTACCCGATGTAAGTTGGTCTTTTTATAATTTATTATTATGTAATATCATATTACAAGAATAGTAGGAGCAGGACTGGTTTAGGAATTACAAGAGTACATAAGTATTAGAAATACAAGTCACTGTATATATAATATAGGATAGCAGTCAGGATTCTCGAAATATGATAATCACAAGGCAAGCAGTAAGGTAGCAGGTGACCGGTGATAAGTGTATCAAACAGGTATCAAGTGATAGCATGCAGGAGTCAGGTGTTAAGTAAAAGCATAGTGGATATCACTATTATATATTCAATATAGAAAAACATTACCGATACAGGAAATCAGTACAAATACAAGAAACAATACCGATATAGGGGATCAGTACGAGTACAAAAAAAATGATATAGTTTGAAAAATAGTATAAATATAGTTTTCAAACTCTTAACAACCATCAAGGAGAGAAAAATAGTAGAATTATCCAGTAGACAAGCGAGCATGCTAGTAAGCGTACATCCAAGCGAAGCTAACGCCATCACGTTCGGCGTGGTTACCGCTCGTGGCACAGCTAAACGCTATCACGTTCGGCGTGGTCACCGCTCGCGGCACAGCTAAACACATACGACGGAGCGAGCGTACGAACGCTATTCTACCGCGTGTGGCGTAGCCCGCTCATGGCGTAGCTACGCTTGAACGGAGTTAGCGGCAGGTCCGCCTACCAGACGTAGCTAAAAGACTTGATGGTCTAAACACACTCCTCTTTCGAGAAAGTGGGTGAGAAGCCCATAAAGGTCGAAGGGCCGAGAGGCCAAGTAGATATCTGCAGAAGTGTTAGTACCAAACATATACATATAATAGGTAGGGAGTAACTAAACTATCAGTAGAGTGGTGAAATCGAAGGTTAAGCAAGACAAGAAAAAAGTAAGCGAGCATACAAGCGAACAATCAAGCGGACCTAGATAAGCTGGAGTGAGGCTAATGCATAATGCTAAACGCTGTCACGCCTGGTGTAGTTACCGTTCACGACGAAGCCACGATAACGTACAACAATCGCTCGCGGCGTAACTACACTCGGACAGAGTTAGCGATAGAGCGATAAGCGCTAGGCTCGCTTACCTGGCGGAGCATGAGAGCTCGGAGGCTGAACACAACTCGAAGGTTGGGTATAGAAAATCTGGAGGCTGAATGCTGTCCAGAGGCTGGGTATAGTACCTGCACGAGATGTTAGTACCATACGAGCACACATATCAACGTGATATATCTAAAATACTGTGGAGTGGTGAAGCAGGAAGGCTGAGGGTAGAGCCCGGTGGCTAAACGACCACGAGGGTTAGCTACGCAGTAATAACATCACATGCAATGTAAATGTACATGAATGAAACTACACTAGTACAATCATTCGTCACATGGTAAAACACAATGCACATGTCCACAGAATATACACACCGACACCGATACAATATAACACGTTGATACTACAATACAGTTATAATTCACTGATACACATGTACGATACACGAATATAATTCACCCGTCGAAGCAGGGAAACCCAGAAAGGCAAGAAACTCGCCTAAAATCTTCGAAAAAACCCCGCGAAAATCTGAAATCCCAAGAACATGTGCATGCCGCCAACATTTATTAATATATATATATACACACATATTTAGAGAGAGAATGAGAGAGGAGAGAGAGTAGTAGCAGCAGCAGGAAAGAGATAGAGAGAGTAGACAGGGAGAGATAGAGAGAGATGAAGAGAGAAACAAGGGGAGAGAGAAAAAACAGGAGGGAAAGCAGTAGCCCTCCCCCCAATAGCCCACGGCTTGGCTTAGCTAGGCCGTGGCCTGCCCCTGGCCGCGCGGCCAGGGCTCCAGGGAGGCGGCGCCGGCCGCTGTGGCTGGTGCATGCAGAGGGTGGCCGCCGGCCACCCCAAGGGGGTGGAGAAGGGGAAAGTTGAGGGGAGTTGTTGTGATGAGCATGATGATGGTGGTGGTGGTGGTGGTGGTATGGGGGGTGGTGATGGGGGGAATTGGTGGTAGAGATGGTAGATTGGTGGTGGTGATGTGGTGAATTGGTGGAATTTGGGAGTCAAAGAAGATGGGGTGATGGTGATTCTTGAAGAAGATGAAGAAGAGAGAGGGGTGGTGATTGGTCAGAGTTGGGGTCGCCGGTGGGGGCTACGCGTGGAGGCCAGCGGCGCTTTGGCCTGGGCGTCGCCGAGGAGATGAGGGGGGAGAGAGGAAGAGAAGATAGATAAAAAAAAGAAAAAGAAAAAAGAAAAAGAAAGAGATGGAGAAGTGAGTGAGGTAAAGGGGAGTAAATAAGGGAGAGTGGTGGCCCACGTGGGTGCAGGCGGTTGATGGGGGAGGAAAAAGAGAAAGGAAAGAAAGAAAGAAAGAAAGAAAGAATTGAAAAGATCCCGAAAATAATAATATTGTAATAATGTCGTGAAATATCTACTGTTTCAGAAAAATTCTTAAAAATACCCGGAGGTAGAAAACTTCACCCTGATAAATAATATGGAATCAGTTTTCAGAACTAAAATTCTCTTTTCAAATTAAAAATTTTGGAATCTACTAACGAAATCGGTGGACACCAAGATCGGTCAAACTTCGATAAATTCAGAAAGATTCTTAAAAATATACTAAGGCAGAAAATGTGATTCTAAGAGTTAACGAGAAAACATATTTTAGAAATCAATTTCATTTGCAAATTAAAAATTCTGGAATAGACCAGCGATACTGGCTGAACCAAATCCGGTGGAGTTTTGCTAAATTCAGAAAAATCTTCAAAAATACTTTGACATAGAAAATATGATCCTGAGAAACAGTATCAAAGCAATTTTTAGAAATTCAACTCCGTTTGTAAATTAAAAATTCGAGAATCAATCGGCGGCGCTAGTCGATACCAGTTTTGAAGATTTTGCAATTTAATTCAAAAAAATTCTAGAAAATTATAAAAAAATCTAAAATATTAGAAAACGATGTTTGAAACTAAAATTGATTAAATTTCACTATCGAAAAGATAAAATCGAGTAATACACTAGGAGCGGGTCTCTGCTTCAGACTAGAGCTTACTCCAAGTTCACGAATCCAGATCTAATGCAAAATAATCACATAAATAATTATAAAACAAAACAAATACGAAATGTAAATCAAAAAATACGATTGAAAAACCTGAATACATATCTAAGTACGTATTCCGGGAACGAGGTGTTACAGTAGGTTCAGAGGAAGTATTATAATCCGTGTATTATGTCAATGGAATTTGTGTCATGTCGGCTAAAGACAAATTAAGAGTTTCTCACTGTTCATTATTCAACTAAAACTACCATGATATTTAAAACTAGAGGTTTGACTGGGGCCTGCTGATGAAGAATGGGCATATATTTTATTTGTTAATTTCTAATTTTATAAGAATATAATTACCGGGCTACTGAGAGAGCTTGTAAAGCTTGAGAACCTGAGAGCTTGTAGAACTTGTAACGGAAAATCTTATAGAGCTTGAGAGAGAGTTTGAGAACCTGAGAGCTTGTATAGCTTGAGAGAGCATGAGGATTTGAGAGCTTATACTCTTGTAGTTGAGAATTTTAGTGATTTTTTTGAGAATTTTAGAGAATTTTATTGTGATGAAATGAAGTTGGGAAGATGGAGTATTTATAGAGGGAAAATGAGTGTTTTTTTGCAAAATTTTTACCCTAAGTCCATTCTAATAGTTGGAGGGTTATTTGGAAAATATTGCAAATAGCCCCCCAACGATCAAAATAGCCGTTGGGAGGTTATTGGGGTTTTTTGTAAAAAAAATTGCAAAACCCCCCTTTGAGCCGTTAGAGATGCGGGTTGGCTCGCAAATCACGTGCCTCAACAGGTGGCCATACCAAAGCCCTTGTCCGGGCCTGGCACGTGCTGGGCTTGCGCTTGGCAAGGCCCGCCCGGGCCGTGGGTTGCTTTACCCTAACCTGAGTCTGACTCATGGGGAGTCGGGTCGGGTTTGGCATGGGTACCACCCGGGTCGGGTCGTGCCCGTGCCCAAGCGGGCCGGGTCGTGCCCTAGTTGACATCCCTATTTGGTAGCGAGCTAGAAATGCAAATCCTACTTCCAGCTCAAACAATACATTTTATGGCTCACTTGCAGACCCACTTAAACTTACAGACCCAATAGTTAATTTTATGGCCCACTAGCAGGCTCAGTGGCAATTTTTATTAATTTATTAATTTTTTCATTATTAAATTAAAATTTTATTAGATTATTTTTATTGAATAAATTAGTTTTTTTTATTAGTTTATCTCCTAGATTCAACTTTTTATTAATAAACTAATATTTTTATTATTACATTAAACTTTTGTATTATTAGATTAATCATTTTATTAATTGATAATTTTATTATTGTTATAATTATTTTAAGCATTACATTAATCCTTTGTTATTATTATTTTAATTTAATTTTTTATTATCAGATTAATTTTTTATTAGTATATTAATTTTTTTTAATTTTTATTTTTTTAGTAGTAGATTAATCTTTTAATTATTAGATTAAAATTATTAATATTTTTGAATATTTAACATTAGATTAATTTATTTAATATTAGATCTTATTTGTTTAATTTTTAATTATTAGATTAATATTTTTTAATAATTAGATTAAATTTTTATTGTTATATTAATATTTTTTTAGTTATTACATTAAAGTTTTTTATTATTAGATTAAATTTTTTTATTAAATTTAATTATTTGAAATATATAATGTCCTGCAAATGTCACTTACAAGTTCACAATCAAATACTGCACGTGACAATATACTTTACTACTTACACCTTCACATTGTCAATCAAACACTTGAAAACTTACTTGCGCAAAACTCACTTGTAACTGTAAAAAGATTTTGTAATTACTACTTACGACTTGCCACCACTTGCAGCAACCAAACAAATCTTACATACAAGTAAGCCGGATTGCAAGCCCAATTACACCCATAATTCCAAATCTAACGTTTACATTCATTTCATGCGAAAATTTGGTTGCATGCATGTTTGCATATGTGTTGGCTAACACAAAGCCCAACTTCAAGCCATATTTACCTTTTTTTCCCCCAAGTTGGACAATTTTTACTTGCAGTTGTGGAGAATCTCTCTCTCTGCCGAACAACTCCCTCTCTCTTCAACAACTCTCTCTCTACGACCTCTCCTCCTTCGCCATTATCATCACCTTTTCCCCCTCCCACAGCCAGTGGTCTCTTTTCATTAGAACATTTGGTTACAATTTGTTGAAGAAAATGTTTTTTTTTTAATTAGATTGAATCGGTTTGCTTCTTGCGCAACCCTTGTAGTGACAAGTCAGGAATTCTGTGGGCTAGAGTGTTAGGTTGATGGGCTTGACAACCCACATTGGTTACGGCTCGTTGGAACTTAGAGGCCCTACTACACTTTGGGTGAGTCCAGGCTGATGTGCGGACCTGTTCATCATCGGTTACAAGTCTTTATTTGTTAATTATTTCTACTGACTGATAATTAAGGATATTGACTGTGAGATGAGCCGCAAGTTTATTGCTAATAGAGTTTTATATTTTGACTATTCTTATAATACTTTTGGAGAGAATACAAGTTAGAGAAGAAAAGAAATGAATGTCTTCATAAAAAACTAAGTTA
Source organism: Agave tequilana (assembly GCA_038442645.1). Classification (NCBI taxonomy): domain Eukaryota; kingdom Viridiplantae; phylum Streptophyta; class Magnoliopsida; order Asparagales; family Asparagaceae; genus Agave; species Agave tequilana. Next base: position 97,734 of record JAVJIF010009576.1, read on the forward strand.
GCATGTAGCTCAAACAATGTGATATGTTTCTTGATTGTGAATGAAATCAATTACAGACAATTGAAGTGAAAAAAAGATCATTACTATTCGAATATGAAAATCAAGTGAAAACGAGTGGGAAACTCTACTCATTCTCGATTCGGCGTTTTTCCCAATATCGACGAAGCTCACGTAGTCAACTGAGATATATATGTGCGTGTGTGTATAGAGAGAGAGAGATTTGTGTCTTTCTAAAAGGATTTGAGCCCAAATCCTTCCCACTCAAATACAACCCTCCGATATTCGAATGCAAGACCCACTCCATTGAAGTTGATCTAATTATTTCAAGTATCTATAAATCAAAGTATTTTGAATATTTTTTCTCATCCATCAAGCGACGCAAAATGGACGGCCGAAGGTAGTGAGTTGGTTAGATCTATGACTTTAGACATACAAATTCTCGATCCGGCCATTTGATTATGATCTAAACATTTAAACACCCCCACAAACCAGTTTTTGTTAGTTTTCAAATGTTCTACACCGTTAAACTAACCAACTTACTATTTAGTCTGTCCGTTTTTTTCCTACTTGATACATAAGCAAAAAGTATTCAAAACACTTAATTTTTGCTTAAGATACTTGAAATAATATAGATCAACTTCAATGGAGTGGATCGTCTATTTGAATGTCGGATGTTGACATTTGAGTGGAAAGATTCGACCTCGAATCCTTTTGAAAGGACACAAGTCTACACACACACTTGTGTCCTTCTAAAAGGATTTTAGCTCAAATCCTTCCAACTCAAATACGACCCTCCGACATTCGAATATAAGATCCACTCCATTGAAGTTGATCTATATTATTTCAAATCTCTATAACAAAAAATTAAGTGTTTTGAATACTTTTTGCCTATCATCAAGCGGCGCAAACGGCCGAAAATAGTGAGTTAGCAAGATCTATGTCTTTAGACATACAAATTCTCAATCTGGCCATTTAATTATGATCTAAACATTTAAAAATCTCTACAAACCAATTTTTATTAGGTTTCAAATGTCCTACACCGTTAAACTAACCAACTCAATATTTAGGCCGTCCGTTTTTTCCTACTTGATTCATGGCAAAAAGTATTCAAAAGACTTGATTTTTTGGTTTGTAGATACTTGAAATAATATAGATCAACTTTAATGGAGTGAATCTTGTATTCGAATGTTGGAGGGTTTGTATTTGAGTTGGAAGGATTCGGGCTCAAATTTATTTGGAAGGACACAAGTCTCTCTCTCGCCCCCCCCCCCCCCCCCCCCCACAACCTCTATATATAAAAATTTAGGGTTAGCATATAACTATTACTTAAAGAAATTTTAATAAAAAAGCAAGAGGTGTTAGCTTACCTCTACAAATGATTAATTTTATGATTAATAAACTATCAAACACCCACCCTCACTTCCTTCTCTTCTTCTTACTCATGCACCCATCTCCTATCAAAGTTGGCAAAGACAACTTGGCTCGGGTCCAGACTCGGCTGAGCTCGGATCCACCTCAGGTTCAATCGGTTCCACCTCAGGTCGAGCACGAGTCCTAGTAGACTCTAATCGCAGGAAAAAGAAGAGAAAAAGGTCAAGAAGAGAAAAAGGAGAAGAAAAGAAAAAGAAAGAAGAGAATAAATTCAATCGAAGAAAAATTTCGGGGAAAGCGAAGGTTGATAGTTTTTTAACCTCAATTTGGGAAAAAGAGAGATGATTTGGGGATTTTTGATTCATGAATAAATATTACTCGAAGAGGAGATAAATATATGAGATAATTTTGGGGATAAATTCTCTATTTAAGAGGATTTTTTAAATCTCCCTCTCTCCACCCACTCATTATACTTGTATTTATATAATATATATATATACATATATACTTAAATTTGTATATAATGCTTTTGTATTTATCTCTTTTCACTCTACATACATATAAAAATATGCTTATAGTTTAAACACAATTAATTATTCATTAACTAGATAATCAAATCCATTATCACATGAAAGTTATTAATTTATCACTTATAATTATTCTTTATATTCACATTAATTGAATATTAAAATTTTAAATTAGGGTTTAATAATTCGAGTGTTATAGCTCTTGTGCTCATTGGAGAAGAAGCAGATTGACTCAAGAATCTACTTGCGCTTATTCGTCTATGGAATAAACCAGTTCCTGTGATACCTATTCATTGTGATAGTCAAGCTGCTATAGCTAAGACTAAATCTAAAACATATAATGGAAAATTCAGACACATGTCTGAGGCACAATACAATAAAGCAATTGTAGAAATATGAAGTTATTGCAATTGATTTCGTTAGATCGGAAAAGAATCTGGTAGACCCTCTAACTAAAAGTCTTTTGAGAAGACAAGTGTTATAGACATCGACGAGAACAAGGATGAAGCCTACGAACTAAATCATCTCAATGGACACCCAACTTCAGATTCAAAGCACCAAGGAGATGTTCAATGGATGAAAACGAAGTTGAAGAATGATTTGACAAGCACTATAAAATGCATATATAGCTCTTTCCTACGATGGTATAGTGCTTATCTGCAATATTAAGAGGATGCAAGTATCTCTTAATGAGTCTATAGCAAATTAAGCAGGATATCTGTTACAGAATACTCTTCAAGGACTCAGCCATTTGGGGTGTGGAAATGGTATGTATGAAATCTCAAAGTTCAATTACTTTAGTTCTATAGTGATAAAACTCATGATCACTAAGTGAAGGTTTAAGTCCGAAAGACACCTTCAACTTATGCTAAATTTTGACTTTAAATAGTAGAGTGACTACTTGAAGGCAATATTATTTAGTCCCACGTGAAATGAAATACCAAATCTCATTGGATTTACAATGAAACATGTGCATCCATCCACTTGAGATCTAATGTGGGGTTGTATATGCACACGGTGCAATCCACCCCAATGGAAACCAGGCACGAGCCGGAAACCCTTTATCGGGTGTGCGCACACGTGTTATGCACACGCAGGGGGGCCCGAATCCAAGTTCGGAGCCTCGAGGGTGTACCCGCATTGACCTAGGTTTTACCATTCAAGTATAATTATTTTTTATAATACTATATTTCTTTTTCTTCTATTTCTTTTTACTGCCACAATCATGAAATCCGCTCGTCGAGTGAGATCATGATCGCGGCGTGCGCAATGACTTGCCACCACGATCGCAACAACTCACAGTCACGTTCACGTATCTCGTGATTTTTCTTATACGGAGATTGCAACGAGACCAAGAGTTTCAGTTTTAAAAGGTTATAAATACAATCTTCTCCCTTCAGAAAAACACAACAAACCATCTTTTCTCCCTCTAACTTCTTTCTGAGTTCCCCCACAATCTTCTTCTCTTTGAGCAAAAGACCGTTCTCGCAGTTACAAGCCTGGACGTTAAGCTCACAGCGCAAGAGCTAACTGACAAGACTTCTCGTTGTATCATTGGGTTGGATCACCGTGAACCGGAAGCATCGTTGAGGAGGCAAAATCTATCTTAAAGACAACGAGTTTTTGTGTCTCGATAAATTTTGTCTCTGCATTACTTTCTTCTTCAATATATTTGTACTTCTTAGTTGTTGTGTCTTTATATTTTCCAACAAAGAGTGATGGGAGAGCAGAAGCAGAGGAGGGAGGAGAGGAGGATTGTGGACGAGACAGCGAAGAGGGCCCATCCGAAAGGGCAGGGCAAGGTGCGGGGGAGGAGGAGGGTGAAGGAGGAGGTTTAGGGAGGATCCAACTTCATAGTTGGGCTAAGTAAGATGGCACCTATATTCATCCAGGCCTATTCCAACCAGGTCCGGCTAGAATATGGCCTGTGGTTTTACTGATTGATTATCTTTATTCCTGCATTGTACAAATAAGGATATTATTGACTCTAGAAGTTCCATGACCCTAAACTGCTGATTCGGAGGTGGTGGTTTTTTTTTTGGTGGGGTGGGGGTAGGAAAAGGAAAAAAAAAACCCTAACCCTAAGTCTCCTTTGTTCACCATCAATGGAGAAGGAGAACAATCTTCACCCACATCAACAGGTGAATCTCTTGCTATTTCCCACTTTTTAAACTATTCTTTTGGAATCAAAAACAAAGTCAAACTAATATATACGCTTTTCTTTTTTTCTTTTTACTTATTTTTTATTGAGAGCAAGGGTCTGTTTGGATTTCAAGGTTTTTAAACTGTAATTTATTTTAATTTGTAATTAGAGGTTTGCAAATCTTTAACTGCAGTATCCAAGCTATAGATTTGTCAGCCAAACAATTTTAGAGTTTAAGAAAAATCTACTATGATTGGAATTTTCTAAACTATAGAAGACTAACTTTTGAAGAGAGCTAACTCTAATATAATAAACTACGAACACAAACCAAACGGACATTAGTTTTATATCAGCATGTACCGGTTTTTGCGCAGGGAGCACTCCGTTGGAGAGTACGGCACGAAAAAGAGCACAAAATGCAGGGCAAACAATTTAATTTACCGCAAGCTATTCTTAGAGCTGATGTCAAGGATGAGACCCTTGGGCTGGTGATAGTACCGGTACCAGAAACCGTACCCGGTGGCTGGATTGTGGGTGAATCCAGGGGGCAGCTGTGTTGCTGGGTTACTTGAGCGGGTAAAATGAGTATCGCGTCAAATTAAACTACGACTCTGTCTCAAAAAATCGATTTGGGTCCCTTCGACTTCTAGCCGCTCCGGCAGTGAGAATCTACAATGAGGAAGTCGAGAGTTTTTGTTGTGATCTCCGTACCAAGGTTTTCTGCTTAGTTCATGGCCGAAAGTATGCGGTTTCGGCCGTTGTTCATAGATAGAGTTTGCTGTCACTGTGGATCGTTGGTAAGCAACAATATAAATGAAGCCCCCTAGTTATCAGGGGTGAGAATGGACTGGACCAGCTCACAGTCCGATCGGGACCCGAAATATTCGTGCCGGAGCCCTGCCTAAATTCCCGAAATGCTCAATTGAGCATGTGGGTCAAATATGGGAGCTATTCACCGCCCACCCATTGCCCGCCCAATCAGTTCGAAACCCGCCCAATTGACTACCCAGACTCGAAACCTGTTCTCTTCTCCAAAATCGCAGCGACCAGTGGCTGGTGACTTTCTGAGGCCCTCACTCCTTCGAACTCGGTCCTCGCCTCTGTCTCTTGTTCTAGCCACTCCCTTGTCCTCATTGCTCTCTGTCGTCCTCGCCGAAGACCGCTCCTCCCAAGTCGAAGCCCGCATTCCATTAGGGTTAACTCCGAGGATTTTTCTGAAAGTTTATGTGGTTTCTTGTTTAATAACCGATGACAGGTGAAAGATTGGATCTTGGCTGAGATTTCTCTTTATTGGCTGGAGCCATTTTTTGAAGGGAGTTCAAATGGAGTTGATGAAGGTAAAATGGCTCTTGCAGTGATGATTTTGGGAGACTGCTGACCAGTAGGGATGATTTCAGTTAACTTGCGTGATGGGTTTTCTGCTTTGCCAATATACTGTCTTCTCAAACTGTCAGCAAACTGATTTGCAAGTATTTGCAGTACCACCACCCGGGTTACATCTACTTGCTGAATCCATGCACCAGAGAATTTCTGCAACTTCCGAGAAGCTCAGAGGCTTTTATCCCCATACTATTGTATTGGGGCTCGGTGCTTTTACAGGGAAACACAAGGTGGTTGGCGGATGTGAGATCCTTGCAATGGATGCTTGCGTCGCGTGTGGACTCGTGATGTAGGTAAGGTTCCAGTTTTCCTGCATGGAGCAGGGTGTTGTCAAGAAGCAAGGGCAGCAAACTTAGCTGGCCTGGCTGTTCTTTCAGTTGATATCAAGGGTGAGAAGATAGCAGCACGCTAAAGGAATACATTTTGCAGGTAAGAGCATGGTGAGAGTCGCTATGTTGAGATATGGATGTTGAAGGACTGCATAAAACACCAATCGACCAAACAATATAGTATCGGTTTTGATTGATGGCTGCTCAACGGCAAGGGTATTAGTTCTAGTTGTAGAGATTGTCGAGAAACAAATGTTGGAAACATTTGAAAAGAAAGATGTAAGGTATTACTGTAGCTTCTGTCTGCAAGAGTTTCTACTAAAAGTTTGCACATGTGATATCTGAGAAGTATTCACTACAAAATATGGAAGAAAAAAAAGGAGACCTCAGGGGTTATGTCTGGAATAATAGTTTTGTCGATAAGGTTCTGCGAAAGATGCGATGAGATCTAATACCATGCGTGAAAAATACTTCGAACTTTTAGAAAAATATTCAATGACGTAAATATCTCTAAACAACCTCAATTGAACAATTTACCATCATCATGTTCTGAGAAGGCAATTTATTTATTTAATTAATAAATTATTTTTAGATTCTAACAAAGGCTATAAACAATTCCTACCTCTAAGATACAATTTCTGTCAATTAGGGTGCTCTTTCCCTCTCTGTAGAAGATTTGTGCAGCTTTAGAAGCAAAGAGTTGGTGACAACAAAGATGGAGCTCATGGCCATCAATCCTCCTGCAAAACAAATTCCAGACCACTGTATTATCTTCTGTTTCCCTTCAATCCAAGGCATTGATTAACCTAAAGAATCCATAATGTTGCTCAAGTAAGACTAACCTGAAAGTGATGGTGTCATGGCAAAGTCAAACTGTGGAAGTAGTATCCCAGCGGCAACAGGGATGGCGACAATGTTATATGCCACCGCCCATGCTAAATTCTGGCGAACTTTTGACATTGTCGCTTGGGCTAGGGTCAGAGCATCTACTATCTGTTCAGGAAAATGGATCAGAGTGATAATAGAGATAAGCACAACAAGTGTCACTCTTTGGAACCAGTTTATAGGAATCATAACCATCGTCAAAGCTTCCCATCAAAATCAGGTTGGCTATGGAGTACAAAGCTCCATGAAGGATCTGAATTTCTTTTTTATGATGTAATGTGTTAATATTGGCATGTAATCGGTAGTTTATTATGTATACAGGCTGCTTATCAAGAGTCTGGTTCTGCTTCTGGCATAAGCTTGGACGGCTAAGTGATTTTTTGAGTGGTTTATAATTTTTTTTTTTTGGGGGTGGTGGTGGTTGTTTTTTGGGGGGGGGGGGGGGGGGGGGTGTGAGAGAAGTCGTGTCCTGTTTTGTTGAAGGGTGTTTTCTCATTGAAGTCCTCAAAGTCTATGGGCTTTCATGAAGAATGGATAGGTTGGATGCCTAAAGTTCATGTAAGTGGTAAATATTTTGTGGTTAATGGTGTGAAATTTCAAATTTCTTTGAAAGTAGGCGGAGTAATAAGTTTGACCAGTAACCACTGATAGATAGAGTAGATAAAAAAGATTAGTAGGTTGGAATGGAAGTAGTTTATCTAGAGCTGGTACATTAGTTCTTAATTCAGTTATTTCCACCTTACAATCTTATTTAACGCCTTATTTGTAGTTGTTGTGCTTGCTTCTAATTGTGATACTAAATATTGTTGAAGGGATGACAAAAGAATATCAGGTTTTGGCTTGAGCTTTGGATCTGCAATAGCAAATAGTTATGGAGGGATACTAAGCAAGAATTAGTATGAGACACAAATCCGGTATACACAGTCTAAAAAGATCTGAGAAATGTGCATATTATTTATATTTAAATTAGAAATATAAGGATATAGGTCCCTATGAGTATGAGATATCCAAATTGGATATTAGTCCCCAACAAATCCATATTTAGATATTTAATTTCTAAACGAACCAAAAAGAAAAAAAAAAGACGAACATAAAGGAGAAAAGTTCACCAACCACCATTACTCTCCCTCCCTTTCACTCTTCTTTTTCTCACTTTTCTTTGCTTTTCCCTCCTAATCCCTAACAACTTAATAGCAAGGGAGAGAGAATTAGATGGTGGTGGGAATGATGGCAGGGGTGGGGCGACTGATGGTGGAAATTATGATGGTGGCGGTGTGATGAGGACACCATGTCGTTTGAGCGAGTCTACACTAGAAGATGACGTGCTGCATTCATTTGGTTCTACTTTACTGTTATGCATTTTACTTTATTTTTTTATTTTAATTATTTTCTTTCTTTTGAAATTTAGTACCACATTGGTTGTATTATAAGAACTGAGTTTTGTAAAGCCTATAAATAAACCTCAAGACCTCTCTAATAAAATCAATGAATGAATAAATGGGTAAATCTAAAATTTTCAGTTAAAATTCTTGAGATCTAAGTTCTTGTAATCTTGAGATTATGTAAGGGGTGGTGAAGCCCGATCTTATGTGTAACACCCCATCTCCGGAATATGTACCTAGATACGTGTCTCGGATTTTCACTCATATTATTCTACCTTTTCATATTTCTTTTCGGTGTCTTTCATATTTCTTTTCGGTGTCCGACCCGTATTCTGTGGACCGGAGCCCAGTCCAATCCCAGACCAGAGCCCAGCCCGGGCCTAGAGCCCGACCCATTATTTATTATTTTATTTTTCAATTTCTCTTTTCTTCCTCTTTTTCTTTTCCTTTCTCCTTTTCTTTTCTGTGCGCGCCATTTGGCTTCATTAACATATTCGTTGGGTTGCTTTCCGACAATCCATGGACCTGCATGTCCAGATCCCCGAGCTTGAATTGCGGTGGACTTTTCCGTGGAGATCAGAGCGCGTAGTGAAAGCGTGATGGATCAGCGGCAGATCGTCCGTATCTCTTTTCTTCCTGTCCCTTTTTTGACCGGCTCTCGAGATTCTCTTTTACTGCTCGCGAGCATCTACTAGTTTTCACACTGTATATATCCTTGCAAATCATTATTTTGCGTCTCTTGGTGATATAATATGCATGCAATATTGGATCACGCTCTGTGATGTGTACTTGTACTATTATATTAAAATTTATATAACTACAGTGCTTCCGTAGTCTGATTCTTACATGTTACTAATACTTAACGTACGTATGTGAGGGTATTTTCGTCTTGCGTATGTACATCACAATAACATCTCCGTACCAGCAGGATCAGGACCTTACATTATGTAAAGGGTGTGAAGCCCATACATTATCAGGTTCTTGTCTTTTTCGTATTTCTTCTATATATAGATCTCCCTCTTCTTTTCTTCCCAAGTTTAGATTTTTTTTTGATTTTGAAAAAAAACATAGCGCTCTCTCTTCCCCAAATCCTAGCTTGTTTCTCCAAACCCTAGTTTAAGAAAAAGAAAAAGAAAGTTCATTGTTCATCCATCTTCTTCCCTCCACCTTCAGCACTAACCCTGCCCTCTGCAGCCGCCACCCCTCAGCCTCCTCTTCTCGAGCTACAAACCCCACTTCGCCTCCAGCGCCGCCGACACCGTCTAGAGATCCAGACATTCGCTGCGACGATCTCGACAACGTTGATCTCATCACCGACAAGATCTCATCTCAGAGAACTCGCCGATGACGAGCTCTCATCCCACAACTGATTGTCGATCTCCTCTCCATCACACCTGCCGCCATCGCCACTTCATCGCTGCCCTCAGAACACGCACCGTAGCAGCTTCTCGCTGCTGCCGTGCTCCGACTCCACCACCGTCATCTCTCATCTTCCACCTCGCGACGACAGCCAATTCACCACCTTAACAAACGAAGTTTTGTTGGGTTGGATCCGCTTCAGATTCAGCCCCATGATCCATAACAGCGACCCGAACTGACTCGAGCCGTCTGAGCCAACCGTGAACCGATGGCGCCGACTCAAACCGACCCGACCCGACTTGAGCTGACGGCTCAGAGCCGAGCCGACTGACCCGAGTTGACCAGGCCTGACTGACTCAGCCCCGACTCGGACCCAACTCAATATGATTGGTTTAGAAGCCATTTTGAGCCCGTTTCAAGCCCGATTCGAGCCGTTTTTGAAGCAGTCTTCTTTTAGTCACGTCCAGCCTGTGTTGCAGCTGTTCCAAAATTTTTGTGCAAGATTTTCAGCTATTAGTTGTGGAGAATCGTCTAAAGACTTACATGACTTATATTTAAGCGTGAACTACTCTCCTCTTCAAGTGATATCGTAATTTGATCCAATTTTTAATTATTTTTTCTTGCAAATTCTAGTTTGTGCATTATTGTACTGAATCATGCATAAATGTTGATTTTTATTGATCTCATTTGTCGGTTGCTTAACATCATCATTTAGAATTATATTTTCTTGCATATAGAGTATGAGTCTTTTAAGATTGTAATTTTAATTATTTAGTGCATGTATTTAGTTTTATTTGAGTCTAGAAATTTTGCATAATCATCTGCTTGTTTGTATTCTTTTACATTGCAGTCTGTCCTAGGTTAAATTGTACATATGTTTGAGGTTAGCATGAGATTTAGGCATCCCCTTTTCACAACATCGCACTAGAGAGTATAATTATTATGATTGGCGTGTTGTTAGGACAGAAAAAGTCTAACAAAAGAGCAGCATAGCACCTCTCGATTTTTTATGGTACACATGCCCCTCGTGATTTTTATGGATAGCGTACACGGACTATTATTTTGATTTGTATGAATTTTCTGATAAGTATAGAGTCCGTTTGTTAAGTGAAAACTAAAATATTCAGCTCAGGATCATTAGACTACCATAGAAAGACAACCAGCGAGAACATACGTCAAACCTATAGAGACGTGTGATGAAATGAAGGAAAAACTTAATGAAAGATTTATTCCCTCTTCCTATAGAGCCCAATTTTAGAAGAGTTGTTTTATATATGCAAGGAAGACTTTTCTTTTACTAAGTACATGCTTAAATTTAAAGAGTTTGTATATAGATGTGGCTTTCAAATAGATCATCTTCCTACTTATATATGTTTTATAACGATTTGAGAGTTGATTATAAAAAAGAGATGATCTTACATATCATGAAATCTATCGAAGAGACGTTTCTTTTGGCTTTAGAGCTAAAATTGTGTCTTAGAGCATTAGGAGATCCACTTTCAAAACCAGAAAGCGGTGTTCTACGTGTGAGAGATATGGACACCATGCTTACGAGTTCCCCTCGATCAAGTATTCTAACTGTGAAGAATTTGGACACTACGATTACCAGTGCCCCTCGAAAAGTTTACATGTTGATATTGTGCGTATTAATAATTCGAGGATTGTCGAGGATGTTCAAATTCCTTCCGAGATTACTAGTGACGTTGATGAATTAATAAAGTCTAGTACACCCGTGCTCGATGCGATCCATATTCATAAGGAGAGTATTAGTGACGTTCAAGATGCATTAGTTGAGTCTAATACACCCTCCCATAATGTTAAGTGTTCATTTTCTACATCTACGACTAAGGAAGAGATTGAGCACAAGATAGTCGCTACTAGTGTTGATACTAGTGAGTCTTTATGGTTCTTTCTTATTATTTGTCAGGCTACTTCTAGTGTTTCTTCTTTTAGTGATTGTTTGGAGTTCTTTCTTGAGTTTCTTCAAATTTCTATCAGTCCTAATAATGTTATACCATTAGAGGTGTTTGAGCCGTAGACAGACAACAATTTGCAATGATGACTACAAATTTGCTGCCTATCCACATTGTATCTTGCAGGAATTTGCAGTTAAAAATGTGGTTATGGTTACAATTTACTCTGAGAGGTTCCCTCTCGAAACTGAGTCAGTTGCACACTCGACATATATGTCCTTTTAGAGTCCTGAAGATGATTACTTTTATTACTGATGAGTTGGATATCCATGAGATCCTGATATTAGTTTGGTTTTCAGTGAGGCAAATTCGACTCTTTCTGATACATATACCTTTTTAGATCTACCATCGACTGCAGTTGATTCGTCACGGAGGGCAGTTCCACCTCCACTATCTTGGTTCAGACTTGATGCACGACCGTCAGTTTTCCAACCACCAACATGGCCCGATTGAGATGCTTCTTGTGGGGGTTTACACACTCGACAGGGTCGAGTTTTCTCCACCCCGGAGAAATGATGAGGGCATCACGCCGTTTGAGCGAGTCTACACTAGAAGATGACGTGCTGCACTCCTTTGATTCTAGTTTATTGTTATGTATTTTGCTTTGCTTTATTTTGATTTTAGTTGTTTTCTTTCTTTTTTAGTACCACATCAGTTGTATTATGAGAATTGAATTTTGTAAATCCTATAAATAGCCTCAAGACCTCTCTAATGGAATCAGTGGATGAGTGAATCTAAAATTTTCAGTTAAAATTCTTGAGATCTGAGTTCTTGTGATCTTGAGATTGGTGTACGGGGTGGTGAAGCCCGATTTTGTGCAAGAGGTGTGAAGCCCAAATCTTATTACGTTCTTGTCTTCTTTCATATTTCTTTGTTCATTTTTCTTAAACCCTAGTTTTTCCTCTTCTGTTTGGATTGAAGGTGATTGTGATCCCCATATTTTACATCACGGTGATTGTGGTGCAGATGATGGTGGTGACCAACGACGGTGGTGATCAATGGTGGCAGGGATCATGGCAGAGATGGTGATGGTAGTTGGGTGGTGAGTGATGGCATGGGGATGGTGGCCAATAAGGTGGTGGTTGGGGGGGGAGGGGGTGGTTGGTAATGATGGTGAGAGTCATGAATGGTGATTGATGGCACGATGGTGATCATGATGGTGGTGGTGGTTGACAAGAATTATGATGGTGGTGATGGTGGTGAGTGCAGGGATCCGGATCGGCAGCCTCCGCGATGAGAACGAGCCCCGAATCATGGGTTAGCCCCGAGTTTTGACCGACTCGGGGCCGACTCGACCTTGGCTTGGCCGAGTAGACTGAGTCAAGGCCGAGTCGGTCTCAGCCTTATGTAGACCCGTGAGCAGCGATGTTAAAAAGAAAGAAAAAACAGATCAATCGACTATCACCCTCTTCCTTCACTTGCGAGATCCGATCGTGAGCCCTTTGTCGCCATCTCCCTCTTCCTTCGTCGGCGTCGACCGCTTCCTTTTTCAGGTAACTCTCTTTCTTACTTCTGATCTCTCTCTGTCTCTCTCTTCTAGTCTCTCTTCCTCTATCCCTCTCCTTGTCTCTTTTTCCCGATCTCTCCTTCTCAGATCTTTCCCTTTTAGATCTCCCCCTCTGTGTGTGCCTCTCCCTCTGTCTCTCTTTCCCGATCTCTCCCTCTCTAGTTAATTTATCAATTTAAGTAGTATAATATAATATAAAGTTAATTTAATTTGAAATTTATTTTATGTTAAATTTTAATTTAATTTAACATATCATTTTAAAAGTATAAATCTATTATACTTTAAATTTAATTTGAAAGTATAGATCTAGTATGATTTAAATTAAATTAGATATAGTTTAATTTTTAGAAGTATATAACCTGCAAAAGGAATTGATCCTTACATGTTCTCATCGAAAGAGAAAACAATCAAAAGCATTTTCTTACCGGTGTTAAAAAAATTGAAAAAGCCATTTCAAAATTCTTCCTCTTCAATGAAGGTATTCGTCTTAGTGAGAAAAGTAGAGAGGTGTAAGAGAAGCAGATGACGGTGGTGAGAAAGATGTGAGGGTTTTATCCAATTCTAGTAGTGATGATAGAGAAGATGGTGATGATGATGGCGACAATGATGATGACAACAATGGGAGAAACAACGGTGCTTATGAATGGACTTATGGTGTTGGTGGAAGCTAACAAGTGATGCTATGTCGTGGAATCCAAATTACTATGCCACATAAGATCCAAATTCTAGCAATAATTATTCGAGTGGACATGATAATTATTCACAGAGTCATCATAGTCTTGAATGTCATATGCAAAGTTTGGATTTAACATCAGGCAAATATTATGGTGTGAGATATGGTTATGGCCACGACCACACTTGAGAGATCTGCGAGTACTAGTATCAGTTTCTCTACTTATCGCAGGGATAGTTACGATGATTTTGTGTTTATCACGATTCATTGTGAAAATGACTATATTATATAGGTATTTATGTATGTATTTTATGGAATTGACTATATTCTGCATGTATTTTGATATGTTTCTACCGACAATGCGTGTATTTAAATACTAACTTTATATTTAGTGTGTTAGGTGATATGTTTTGGACATGTGATACATAAATATTGATGTCTATATTTTTTTAAGATTTGTCATGATTTTTTTTAGAAAATTTTGAACTTTTTATGTAGCGTTTTACGCGTATCACCCGAGATCGATCCGCAACGCCGCAATCGATGCGTCTCAGTGTCTGCCAAGTTAACGTTCGAGACTACGACTTTGAACCATGGGTGAGTGCGGGTGGTGGTTGATGGCCGAGATGATGGTGGTTGTGGCAGTGTGGAGGTGACGATGGTGGAGACAAAGGCGACAATAGGCATGGAAAGAAAAGTGTTGTCAAAGGGGATAGGGCAAGATGGTAGAGGGGAAGGGTGATGACGACAGATAAGGAAGAGAATAGACACAGAATGAGGGTTAGAGTAAAGGTGGGGACATGAGATGAGATATTAGAGATAAGGTATTTTTTGCCTGCATGAGAGAACGAGTAAAGTTTAACAGAATATTCTCTACTTATGAAATGGCATTTTGGCCCCATATATCACCTCATATGACCGAAATAATACTAATATTGGTGATAGGATGGGACAAAATGACCGTATAAACAATTGATATTAATATTACATATACCAATACCAAAATCCTAAGATTGATACCAACACCGATATTGATTTTTCAAACCATGCTAAAAATTCTTATATCTTCTAAATTTCTGTACTCTTCCAACTATTAGTTTTATAGAATCTTTATACAATTAATCAATTTAAATAATGATTCTACAAATATTTTTTTCTAATTAATGCAGGTCTTTTAAACTTTTTCCTTTTACAAATTGAAATTAATTTAACGAATTTCCTAAGCATATGAAGCAAGTATCATACAAATGTCGAGAAGGTGTCTTGGTAAACATAGTATTGGGAATGTTTCCCATTTTCTGCATAAGCTGCATGGCGTCAGTTCCAGGTAGCAGTTTCCTCAACTCATATGTAGAGTGTCCAGTGGCAATAGGCAATGCCACTTTGGTCATTGCATTTCTTCTATTGACATTGATTTTGGATAAATCTGGTTCTATTTTTCACAGTATGTCATGATAGGTGAGGTGGGAAATTGGAGAGTTAAATTTTGTAGCGGTGTGGAGATCATAATAAATTTCCAGCTTTTGTCACTCTTATTGTCTTTATTAAACACTTATCATTAAAGCTTTTCAACAGGGATGGACTAGTAGATTTGTGGTTTCTTCTCAGTTGCTCTAATTATAAAGTTTATCAATCATCTCTGCTTTTAAAGCTTTTCAATGGGGACAGACTAGTGGACTAGTGGTTCTTTCTCAGTTGCTCCAAGTATAAATCTTTGAACAATGGTTTCCTTAGATGCCATTTTTATTAGATGCCATTGTAATATTGCTTCTGTAAAGACTAAAGTTCAAGCTGTTAGTATGGTTAGTTGTCCAAGACAAATTGTTACTTTTAGAAATCTGGGAAAAGAGATGTTAAAAAGTGGGGAAAAAGAAATGTTAGACTTCATAGATTATGTTTATTCGGTAGTCAACAAGGAGAAATGAGAGGTCCAGGAATTGCTTCATTTTGGGATTACTGCAACACTTGTTTAAATGTTTCTAGATGTTCTAGTTCTTTGAAATCATGGTGAATTGTTTGAGGAAGAGAGCGAGCTAGGATCAAGGTTAGACTAATGCTATGTATGCTATACAAATGGTTCTGGTAGTTAGAATGAAAGAATATTAAATTATAATACAATAAATTTTTCCTTCTACTGATAATCATGAATACATTGTCTGTTATGTTGATTTTTGGGTTTTGGCAGGTAACCTCTCTGCCTAGGAAGAGTAAGGTGGACACCTCGCCCAATCAATTACTTTACTAGAAGAACCTCTACTGCTGGTAATGAAAGCTCTGCTGCCGTTTGCTTTATCTGAACCTAGCAATGAATGTTTTTAGGACCTTATTCTCAGTGAAAGAGCCTCCTTTTTTTTTGAAAGCATTTCCACCTTTTAGTTGGTTGAGACTGAGGTTGTATTTGGTTAGTATTTTCTAATATTGTGCAAGCACCATTGTTGTTAACAGATGATTGCATAGTTTATGGTTGTAATGTTTAGCTCCATCTCATGACCTCAGATAACAGCAGCAGCACCAGCACCACCACCAGCAACACAGTGTGCGTGCGCGCGCGCGCGCGAGAGAGAGAGAGAGAGAGAGAGAGAGAGAGAGAGAGAGAGAGAGAGAGAGAGAGATTTATTTATTTATTTATTATCTCATAGTAGTTTCTTATGAATAACACGGTAGTTTCTAAATATTTTGTGGATCAAGTTAAGATTGTGCCATTCTGTGACTCCATTTGGCTCCACCAATGCTATTATGGAGGAACAGTAAAGCATTTTCAATATTGATTAGGTGTCACCGTATCTCGGATTCTCGGGGGACTTGAGGTAGACATGTGGAGGAAAAATATATAACGAGTTAATCACTGGGAAGACATGTAAATAATTAGGCAACATCATGGAGAAGTACTGGAAGTACCTGAGACAGTCTGTTTCCTAAAAGAATTACGGATGCTGCATCCGATGCAGCATTCTCTTTTGCTTCAATTTGTAATGCAACTCCAACATCAGCAAGTGCCAAAGATGGTGCATCATTTATGCCATCACCAATCTTAGAAGGCAAAAGGAAATCATTGGTATCAGAATTTGACTGCATGAAAGGTGATCTGAGAATTTATACAGAACATGTAGACATGATGTCTACCAAATACAGTAGATTACCATTGCGACGTGACGCCCCTCAGCTTGCAAACTCGATATAATGTTTGATTTCTGCTGAGGAGTTAAAGATGCCTTTATACTTTCATCTTCAATTCCAACCATCTTGCCAATATTTTCCACTGCCTCTTCCCTGTCCCCTGATAATAGGATAGTTTTAATTCCGTTCTCCTGAAGCCTGCCAATTCAAAAGGAAAAGGCTAATCATAATACTCTAATTCACAGGCAAATGGAGATGTTACTCACAAGGAACCAGAAGTGCTGAAGCTATGGAGTACTTGCTAAATAGTTTGACAGTTGACATCGGGGGGGGGGGGGGGGGGGGGGGGGGGGTGTTCTGAATCAAGAAATTGCTTTCAAGTTTCAATTGTTTGTTTCTACCCCTAACAAAAACAAGAAAAATGAAAAGGGGAAGGGAAAAAAAAAAACCATACCCCTTCCCCTTGCATTTTTTATTTCTGAATGCAAGCACAAACAGTCTTTTAACAGTTGAGAAAGTTCTTTTCACTATGTTATGGTAATAAATTTCTTTCTATGATGGAATAAGTATAGTCCTACATAACATAAGCAAAACAAAAGACCAGAAGCTAGCTAGACAAAATTTTAGGATATGCTCTTTGCCAGACATAACAATTAGGTCATTTGCAAAATTACTGCCGAGGAAATATAAACAAGAGACAGACTTGTCATAGGCATGTAGAATAACTTATTGGCCATGCAGTCTACGTTCCAGCATAAGAACCACTGACACCTCTCCAATACAAAAGAAAAGGAGTCCACAAGCGGGTGGGTGGCCACACATGGGGTGGGGGTGGAGGTGGGGAAGGTGGAGGGTGTTGGTTTGGGCTGAGAGGGTGGGGTGTTTTAGCTCCCGCATGCCTTCCCTTGACAACTCTCCTAGACGAAGAAAGAGTCATAACCGAATGGGCTGGGAGGGGTGGGGAAGGATTTGGCATAAGAAATTTCATTCATCACTAAAGAGTGGTGGTATAAACTATAAATCAAAGAGCCAACTGTAAACACATTACCAAAATGTATATAGTCAGATTTACATGAAAAACAGTCAAGTCCCAACTGTTTAATAATGCAATGCAAATAAGATTAAGAAATATCTGTCAACTGAAATTATACCTCTGAACAGTGGATTTAGCATCGGGACGGAGCACATCTGATAATGCTATAGCACCTATTATTCCTTCTTCCTCACGGCCAACATAAACCACTGAATGTGACTGGTTTGAAGGCAAATTCCTGTCAGATGACAGGGATGCAATATGATTTTCTAGATCCAACAACTCAGATTGTGTAGATTTCCTTTGAAAGTGCTCATGAACCCAATCCATCGTACCAACTGCTACCAATGATCCATCAACTTCTGCCAAGGAACCGAAGCCAGGCTCTGTCAACTGTCCTCTTGTACCAGGGAGTTTCAAATCCATTAGTTCTGCTTTACTTAAGATAGCTTTAGCAATAGGATGGGATGCTGTTTTCTCCACTGCGGCAGCTAGCCGGAGAACCTCAGATTCTTCATATACCAATGAAGCAACAGCAGTAACAGAAGGTTTTCCTTCAGTAAGGGTTCCTGTCTGGCAAGCAAAGCAAATAAATTTCAAGAAAAGAAAATTATTAGATAGGAAGCAGCTATGTATGGCTGGGTCGTGCAAGCCCTATGGGAGAAATGCAAACAGGAACATCCAAAAGTCCAATCCACTGTCAACCAAGATCAATTTTGGGAACCAAAAATCATGTTGGGAACATTTATGCCTGTGCGTCTAAAGCATCTAGTGGTCACAAAAATGATCAATTTTGTAACAAATGTTTGAGCACATTCATGCCTATGCATCTAAAGCATCTAGTGGTCACAAAAATGATAAATTTTGTAGCATGAAAAACATGATTCTTCAACCACAAATGTTTCTAGATGTGAAGGACATGATGAAAAGTGTCAACAATCCATTTAAGGATGCCCCACCAAAGCACTTTTCAACTGGGTTATGTGCTGTTAGTAATAAAATTGTCTTCTAGATGGTGTACAAACATTAGGATCATTTTTTCACATAGCATATGGAAATCATGGGAGATGAGTGCTTAGTTAAATGAAAGGAATACTTTGTCAAGAGCGACGACATTTATCCCAGCCAAACGTTCCAAAACATCACCTCCTCTTACAAGAAGTCCTTGTTTAGCCCCTGCATGAGGAGAATTTAACACAAGTGAACTTGAGACCCAGAACCTAATCAGTTTAGACCTATGAAGTAGAAATATTTGACAAAAAAAATCTAATATCTGATGGAAGAGACAAACAACTGGTTAACAACCACATTCTTAATTTCCTTTTAAAAAAAGCACAAGGGTTCGCACAATTGACAAGTAGCGCAACCATTTAAAAAAGAAAACAGTTAAATTCTAATTTGGCAAGAGACAACTGCTACCCAGTCTCCACACATTCTGACCAACTATGATCAAAGAACTAATTTTAGATTTGAAAATTAATCCTAATAGCAATCTGTGTTGGTGGGGTTAGTAGATCCAAACTTAGTACCATAAAATGAAGACTAACGTGCACCATGTATTCATTTAGTAGTGAATAACTGTTGGATAGCATAGATAATGAAGACTAACGTGCACCATGTATTCATTTAGTAGTGAATAACTGTTGGATAGCATAGATAAAACATGAGACTGGAGCCCTTTTATCAGAGTGAACTTACCAGTAAATATAAAGTTATTTCTACGACTGTGAGAAAACATCTTTAAGAAGTGGCTATCTTGAGAAAACATCTTTAAGAAGTGGCTAGCTAAATCACCAAAAACACCTAGCTAAAGTCAATTACTTATTGAGAATGGTATGTTTAAGATCTTGCAAATCTGATAAATTCTGGCGTCAAGTTCGGATGTAATCAGTCTCCGATGGGTCTGAATTCAGACAATTGATCTAACAGTGCTCTACCAAAAAGATATACAACATTTCCTTGAAATAATGGTAACATCAACGATGCACAGATAACACAACAGAATTTTCATGTAAACTTAAATGTAATTAGAAAAATTAGAGATAGTACCTAAAGAGGTTCCAACTAAGATAGCTGTGGGAGTAGCAAGCCCAGCGCACAGGGACAGGAGACAACCTGAGAAGTAAAAGAATTTTTTAGGAACCAAAGTAGCAGTTTAGAAGCTCATGAGTAAAAAAAAAAAAAATGCATTTTTTACTCATAATTTTCATATATTCTCCTTGATTTTATTTCTTCTCTCAGTAATTATTGTTGCCAAAGAATCTGTGCAAGAAGATTCAAAGAGCCCATATGCTTCCTACACAGCCCAGATGTGATATGGGGTGCCCGACATTCTGCCCCCAAAAGAGTTTATTTTATGCATAGAGCTGCTGTTTTGAACAGTGCCTTAAAGTATATCAAATCTACTAATCACTGGGACCATTTATCATTTCACAACCCGATCCCTTAGTATTAGAGCCTACCAGTTTAAGTATTGGCTCATCCTCTCCGAGGAACTAATAGGAACATGGGGAGAGATAAATGAAAATTTGAAGAACTAGGAGATCCAGGGTCTGAATCCTAGAGCTAACTGTGGGATGTACCAGTTTATACACACTTGTGAAAAATTAATATATTACTTTCATTTTAATGTTATGAAATATTATCATTAAAATGACAGACCAAATCATTAGTACTTACTAGTACATCCACAGAAAGTTTCAAGCTGAGCAGCAATGAGTTTCCATCAGGACCTGCAATATCATTTAGCAACACCTCCGGGAAGATATGGGCTCCAATATAATACCTAAACAGGTACGCCGGAAGGAATAAGTTGAAAACAAGTGCAACAAAAATAGGAAACTTTAACTTTGTTAGAATAGGAAGGTCATATTTTAACTTCATATTTTAACAGGAAGGTCAGACACCTTTACAAACTTGCAGACAAGTATCATCAATTTAATATATTCTTATAGAAAGTCAGCAAAAATAGGGAATCCAGAAAAAAATAACCAAATATATGAAAATGCTCAAACCATCTATATGGTGCTGTACTGGAATAGATTATACTACTAGATCGACAGATGTCAAGGATTGCAAAACCAGTTATAAGAGACCTGAATTTCATCTATTTTGCGACATAGACACATCTGTATGGCCACATACACAAAAGTAGTACTTTATTATTTATGGCAGTTTCTTCTCAGAAAGTGTGCACAGTGCACAAAAATACTATTTATCAATATTCCTTTTAGAAATTCAACAAAAAAAGGAAAATCCCCAAAAGTTAGAACAAAATATAAAAAAATCCTGAAACCATCTATATGGCTCAGACTTGGAATAGATTCTTCTACTAGACTGACACAAAATTCCTGAAACCATCTATATGGCAGAGACTTGGAATAGATTGTTCTACTAGACTGACAGATGTGAAGAATTGCAAAATGAGTTGCAACTTGTAAGAGAACTGAGTTTCATTCATTTTACAGTGTGATCACATCTGTCTGGACACATTCACATAAGGAGCACTTTATTATTTGAGGAAGTTTCTTATCTGCGACTATGCACCTCTATTAGTAGCTTGGTGACAGAGCAATAAGACTAATTAGAAAATTGCATCTGTATGTGCATGAATATAAAGATATCTATACATGCATGCACACGTGCGCATGTACATAGGCACAACATATGGATTTAAGCAGAATCTATAAGATCTGTAATTCTTTCACAATGAGACCCGCCAAGGGCGCGCACACATAATTTAAGCAGACTCTATAACGTTTGTAATTCTTCCAGTGGCACCCTGATGAGATATATACATACACGAACGTATATTTATATCCAGTTAGCAAAAATCGTACCAAAAAGCAAATGTTGCAGCCGACGCTGTCATCACACTGTATACAAAAGGACCCGCGATTGCATCTGCAAGCCTTTGAATAGGTGCTGCATGCGACTGTGCATCCTCAACCTGTGTATAGATAATATAAATAATCCCTTTGTAGTATTCAAAACATATTACTAACATCACTGGAAACATAATCATATTCTAACCATGCGAATAATTTTGGAAATTGTTGACATAGCACCAGTTGTAGATGCTTCAACTCGTAGAGGACCATCCTGAAAACAACACACAAAATAAAGTTTCAAACTAAAAAAAAGGTAAAGGAAAAAAGAAAAAACCGAGGAACTTAAAACCTCACTTTCATGGAAGTTTTGATGAGGGGAGTTAATAGTTACTTCTTTATTCTGCTTTCTAATGAAACAGTACTTCTATGCAGTGTTCGGCTTCTTGTTAACAACATTTACTTTCATCTTCCAAGTAAATGCATGCGTGCGTGCGTGATATGTGTAGCATTATTGGTTGTGGAAAATGACTCCTTACGGATACTGTCCTGTTGGATAAGTATCTGAAACAAGCCCATCACTTTTTCCATTTCTCTCTCAATATTGGACATTCTCTTATCGAGTTCGGAAACACTCATTGTGATTCAATTTCTCAAACTCTCTCTGCAATAGTAAACTTCTTTTCGAGTTTGAGGTCACGCTCTTTCCCTCAGAAAAAATAGTAAACTTCTTTCTTCTTTTCTTTTCTTTCTTTTTTTTCAAAGGAAAGAGGAAAATAAAAGAAAAGAACTACTAAAGAATAGGGGGAAGATGCAGTAGACAAACAAAAGATCTGCACCTTTATGATACCAAAAATGGTAGCCCAAAGAGAAAAAAGAACAAGTGAAAGAAGCAGGAAAAATCTCGCTGATCTGATCTGAAACAGAGAAGAAAAGACGGAAATCTAAAGAGATACAAAACTAAAAGATGTAGGGAGGAGTTGGTGGGTGTGTGTGCATGTGAGGGGGTTGGGGGTTGGTGGTTGGGGGGGTGGGTGGGTGGGTTGAGGGGTAATGAGCCAATCTAAGCCTTTTTCTACTCAAATATTCCATAGAACTTTAGCCTTTTTTTAGGCTTCTACAAAGGAAAACAAAGACCAAAGACTCGGGATTCTCTAACTGAACCCCTTCTCTACCATAATATTTAGGCTTCTATAAAGGAAAACAAGACAGAAGTCCCGGGATTCTCTAATTGAACCCTCTTCTAACGTCGTAAACACCTATGGTACTGACTTAAGCTTGGTCTTTTCCATAACTAATTATGGAGCCAAAATAACTAACCAGCACTATCTTAAAAAGACTGTTAAATCTAAATCAAATGTCATATTTAATAGTTAACCCATTGAGTTACATCAAAAACAAAAAGCAATTTGGACATGATATCTTCAACATGAATAATAAGAATGTAGACCAAATATTGTGCTCCATCCATGATTTCCCATTTAAAATATCACAAGTTGAAGTCAGTACAACTCTATAATATCTTATATGGGGTAGGCAGCTTTGATTCCTACTTTATAATAGAGAATATGCATTAGAATTAGAAATTCAGGAACTCAAATGGAAATATCCCTAAATAATTGGCATGGAATCAAAGGATTAACAGAATATTAAATTCTGTGTTGTTTGCTGGTGCATGAGGGATAGAGGGAAGGTTGTACCCAATTAATTGTTCCGGCAGAAACAGTTAAACCTCTTTCCTTGAATACGGGCAGTGACTCTCCAGTGAGCATAGATTCATCAACAACACTTCTTCCTGCAATAACTTCCCCTATAAAGGCAAAGAACAGAAATATTTATATGAAATGGTAACGAATATAAATATTTAAAAGATTTGCAATATAAGTTCTCTCCAAATAGTACATCTTCAATGTTCTATATGTGTTAAGATGAGCTAAAGAATCCCGTGATTTATAAGATCTGCCCTGCACTTTAAAATCTCTGATAATGATAATAATGCAATAACCTTGAGGTTTCTGTTATCAACAAATCTTAAACACTGTCAAATTTATATTCAAGCATCTATTTCCATACTTATGTATTAGCATATATTGTGCATGGACTGCAATGTAACTATGCAGACTGTCGGAAAATTTAGCAAACTCGCCAAAACATTCTAATATTAAACTATGGATCATCATATTCTCTATCTCGTTTGCATATGCCTAACACGTAACCAGGAGGGTAGGCCTCTCTGACTTGAAGTCATCTCCATAATATCTAGGCACCAAACAATGTCAAAGTGAAAACTGGTCTCCAAAAAAACAATATGAAACAGATGTTTAGTCCACATTAAGCAACTAAAAGAATTAATAAAAGCACTTACAGAATTCTGAGAACCTCAGAAAATGTATTGAATTTGAATATGATACTGTTCAACAACTAATGAAATTTTCAAAAAAAAAAAAAAGCCTCCGATAAGATGCTGAAAAAGTATATAAAAACATACATCAACAGGGATAGTCTCCCCAGGCAAGACCAAGAGTGAGTCTCCGGCACGAACATCATCAATGGGGACTTCAACAGTAATTGAATTGGCACTCAAGACGCTGTCAGCTGGAGGAGCCTCTTCAGAGGAAGTAATTATTAACCTTGACTTAGAAGATACCAGTGACTGCAAGAAAATGCACCCAGTTTAGGGAGTACAAGTATAATTTAAAAGAATATGATTATCTACTTTTGCTGTGCTCTAATTCAAAGGAAAATCTGGCAGTATTTTAAGGGCCTCTTTGGGCTAGCTGGCAACACATTTTCTATTGCTTCCTTATGGACAGTTGGAGGTCAAAAGAGGCAGTCATTCTTTCACGAAGCCTTAGGACAGGTTAGTTATAGCAATTTTGAGGGACTTTTGGAGGAGTTTTTACAATGAAAGCTATGAATTATGATGGAGACGGGGTCATCAAATTAATAGTCATACCTGTTAAGGAGTGCTCAGTCTCAACCAGATAAATTCAGTTCTAGCATAATTAGCTTTATAGATAATTTAGGAATTCTAAAGAAGTATACTATAAGTACTATTGCTAATGCTTCTCTGCTTCATGTTCCTGATACACAAACAGGGGTAGCTCCTTCAACTACTGCAGCACAACCAGAAGCCCAGAGGCAGTTGCGGAAGGCTCTGCTAGAACAGTCAGAACCTGATTCTCCGAATATTGATGAATAGCATCCGCATACATTGGGGGACCGGCCGATCTTTGAATTCTGATCACATCTGGGAAGGCCTGCTTTTAAATCTGACGAGGAATTTATTTTAGTTTGTGAAAAACAATTCTGAACTTTTTTTAGTTATGATGCATGTGTTGATCTTTATCTTTATCTGATTAGAATTTTCCTACGCTACTTTGAAAGAGTGTTTACCCTAAACTTATTCAGCTCAATGCACAGGTGAAGGGGGTCCTTGCCTACCCCTCCCATCTTGTATGGATGAATTATATCAGAAATAAAAGGTATGTAAGTTGAGAGAGACTAATATAGAATTTATATTAACACTGAATCATGCAAGTCTGTTATGATGTGATGGAAGAAGCTTGGATGATGTTAATGATGATGATGAAGCCAAAGGGATTCAGCAGTTGTCAAGTGTACGTAGCATGAATGTTGAATATAGAACAGGACTTGAGTAAGATGGTTCAGAAAGACAAAAAAATCTCACCCACAATGAATTTAGAATGTAGAAAAGGACTTGACTAGGGCGGCTCAGGATAAAGCGCGCACACAACTCCTCAATCGCAGGTTTTTTTCTTTTCTTTTCTTTCTTTCTTTCTTTTTTTTTGGGTTTGGGGGGGGGGGGGGGGGGGGGGGGGTGGTATTCAGCAGTAAGCAAAGTCATGTTAAAGTCTTCAGTACCAGAACTTTAATTTCCATAAAGATTAAATCATACTACTACCAGGGCACATCCTTCTGAAAGAGTCTCAAGTCAAATTTAAAAAGTTTCTGAAATCTAACTACAGAGATGGATATAATAAGCACCAGGTACTAATGGCACAAAAGCACATGCATAAATTAAATTATAAACAACAAAACAAAAAAAATGAAAATTAAACAGATCAAGCCACTTGATCTTAAGATGAATTACAGATCAAGAAAAGGAGAACATACTAAAAGTTCATTCATGTCACTGGATGCTTGGAGCCTAGCACTCTCTTCAAGAGAACGACCCAGAAGTACAAAACCAAGAAGCATAACCTGCATACTACAAAATAACTTTCTAGAATGAAAAAGAGTTTCTGATACAAGTTAATAGCTCTACTACTGACTGAAGTATTCTTTGAATTTAAAGTGTCAATCAAATAGCTATTCAATGATATCCTTTTATAAAATAGATAATATGGTTAACAATCCCATTTAAAAGAACTTCAATTAATGAACAACACACAAAAGTAAAAGGTTATACAGATGCTTATTGATCAGTACATCAAAGTTAAGAAAATAAATAGAAAAGTAAATAGCCCAAAGAAACAGGAAAGTAAATCATGGCGGGGTTATATGATGACCTAACCACGGATGTAAGGATACATGCCTAGTTCCAATAGTGTCAAGGACTTTTTGATAAACCCAGAAACATGCATATGCATATATGTGCCCTTCTCAAACTGAAATTTAGTTTGGCTGATTCCTCATTAATATAATTTGCAGATATTGACATTTTGACAGATGCTCCCTGAAGTAAATTTAATGACCATTGTTCCCGCCTAGCTATTGAGTTAGCGGTGAAACGGCATCATTTGCATACATACAGATATTTATCTAAATCATACTTTTGCTCTTCAATATTTAACGATTACATGAGTTTTATACACTCTGCTATGCTCTATATATTAAGTATTTCAAAACTTAGACGTATCTGGCTATCTGCTCTCTGCATATAGTTTTAGTAAGGTTTTATCTGAAACTAAATGCAATATTTGTCCTCAAAATAAGGAAATCTAAACAACCATTAAGGTCAGTTGAAATATTCCAATTTTGTTTCTTCCTTTGAATTCACTCAACTTAGAACATCAGTGCACAATATAGTTAAAGAGTCCTACTAGTATTTGGAGTTTTAGTATTAATTTGAGTACGATTTTGTTTTGTATGGGTCTATATAAAGAAAGGAACTCAAACGAAAAATGTGGTCAATAAGCCACATAACCTAACATCAAACCTCTACCTTTTCATCTTGGCATGGTGATGTAAAACGGGGGAGGATCACAATCACCTTCAATCTAGGAATTGGAAACTAGAGTTTTGATAAGAAAATAGAAAAGATAAATTAGAGTTTAAGAGATAGAGATAAAAATCTGATAGATTTTGGGTTTCACACCCCTTGCACCACGACCTTCACACCCTTGCACTACGAGCTTCACACCCCAATCTCAAGAACTCAAGAGCTCAGAAAATTTAACTGAAATGTTTTTAATTTATCATTGTTTACTTTATTCATTGAGTTGTGCCTCTTTAAATAGTCTCCTACAAAGCGAACTTCCCCATCACAACCGATGTGAGACTAAATTTCATAATAAAAGAAAACAACTAATTGAAATTAAACTAAAGCATAATAACTAGCAACTTGTGTAATGTCCTCATCATTTCTCCCTGAGTGGGAGAAACTCGACCCTGTTGAGTGAGGACTTCCCTCACGAAGCATCTCAATCGGGCCATGATAGTGGTCGAGGAATCAGCCACTAGCACGTCATGTCGAGACCAACGTGGTGGAGGTAAAACTGGCTTCCGTAACAGATCGGTCACAATTGATAGTAGCTCGAGCAAGATATATGCAGTATGACAAGTCAACTCAGCTCTAATGAAATTTAACTTACATATCAAGGTGTCAATCTCTTGTGAAACTGTCTCCTGTAGAAATATCTGAAAGGGGTCGTACACATCAGGCGATCTCAAGGATAATGAGTCTATTATAGCTGTCAAAGATGGTACTAACTCTATGGTAGGCTCTACTGGAAGATCTACAAGAGTCTCAATAGAGAGCTCTTTAACTTCTATGGACCGTGAGGAAAGCTCTTCTTGCGTTGACATCAACTCAGCAACAACTTCTGGCCGTTCAACATCAACTTTTGGCTCTAGTTCTGCATCTTCAACTATCATGCTTTTTAGAATCTTCCCCATACCAACTAAGACCTTCTTACATCCAGCGATTAGATTACTGAATTGTGGCCTCTCAAGGTGTGGAGCATACCGAGTACAAAGAAGATTTTATAAGACAAACCAATCTCGACAGTTGATATGATTGTCTTCCCACCACTAATAAACTTCTCCACCCAATTTTATTTAGGCATAGTGGCACTTCTGCTTAGATGTCAAGAAGAAGTAACTGAATAAATCTTCAAGATAGTTTTCTCACTCTTCATACCCATCATGATCATTAGAACTCTGAAATTACGGGAGAGTTGCATACATAGTATTTATATATCTTCTACAAAAGTAAAATTTCATGAATAAACTTTCAGTGTTAAAAAATCGGGCTGAAAATGTGGCCTGAAAAGCTGATTTTCTGCTCCAAGAAACAGTACCAGTACCAAACACGGGCTCATGGAGATCTGATTTGCTGCTCAAGTGCTATGAATTCTCTTCAGTGGCTTTAGTGCTCAGTCACGAACCCAACACTTCAAACAGAGCTCGAAACGGACTCTGAACGGGCGAGAATAGCTCTGGACTAAAATTGTGCAGGCTATTAGAACAATGTGGCTCAGGGAGGCTGTACTGACTGGCTTAATGAGCCGCTGACGTCAACGTAGAGTTGCTGACATTAGCACGGCTCCGGGTCGGAGCCGCGACTCCGAATCAATTCGATCTGCGAAGCCGCGACTCCGGATCAACTCGATCTGAGCCGACGGCTCCGAGTCGGCTCGTGCTGCGGCTCGAGTTCGACTCGAGGCCGGATCTGCGAGCCGATGACATTAGCGGTGGAGCCGCTGGCGTCAATACATTAGCCGGTTTGTGGACAAGTTTTTTTTTCCTTTCTTTTTTCTTTTCCTTTTTCTCTCTTTTTTTTAGAAATAGATCTATCTGGGGTTTGAACTAGATCTAGGGTTTAGAGGAGATGAAAATAGAAAAGAAAATATTGAAAGAGATTGGAACCAAAAGCTTTAATACCAAACTGATGTAAAATGGGAGGATCACAATCACCTTCAATCTAGGAATTGGAAAATTAAGGTTTTGATAGGAAAATAGAAAAGATAAATTAGGGTTTAAGAGATAGAGATAAGAACCCGATAGATTTTGGGCTTCGTACCCCTTGCATCACGGGCTTCACACTCCAATCTCAAGAACTCAAGAGCTCAAAAAATTTAACTGGAATATTTTATTCATCATTGTCTACTTTATTCATTGAGTTGAGCCTCCTTAAATAGGCTCCTACAACGTGAACTTCCTCATCACAACGATGTGACTAAGGCATAAAAACTAGTAACTTGTGTGCAGTGTTTTAAAAAACCCGCTATGTAATCCGTTATAACTCGTTATATAACGTAACACCGACCAATCGTTATGTAACAGGTCTAAAAAACGCAATGTTTGATAACTATGGTTATTTTGTCTGTAACTTACGTTACGTTACGTTATTAATGTAACGCACCGTAACCTACGTTATGGTGCAAGTCAACTTTCTATAACCCCCCATATTCTTTCAGTCTATAGCAAAAAAAAAATTCCCAAATCGCTCGCTTGTCGTCCTCTCTGCAACCTCATTGTCGTCTCCTCATTTGACGCCGAGAAGAAAGAAGACCTCTCTGATCGACAGTAAAAGAAGAACTATCTCTGATGGTTCTCCGTCGTGGTGGTTCATGTCGGCGTCGTCTCCAAGCGGTGGTTCTCCGTTTCCAAGCACATGTAAGCTCTCTCTATCCCGATCTCTCTCTTCTCTCTCTCCAGTTTCCCCCTGATCTCTCTCTCCCTCCTGATATCTATCTGCTCTCTCTCTCCTGCTTTCTCTCTCGATCTCTCTTTGCTCTCTCTCTCTCTCTCTCGAGGGAGAGAGCAAAGAGAGATCGGGAGAGAAAGCCGAGAGAGAGATCGGGAGGGGGGAGAGAGTGATAAGGGGAGAGAGCATAGAGAGATGACTGTGGGTAAACTATCAGAGAGAGTGAAGAAAATTGGAGGTATAATTGAATAGCATATTGTAAATTGAATTATGAATCATAACGAATAGCATGACTAAAAATTATAAATTATGATTAAATTATGAATTCTTATAGATTGAATTATGAATCTTTGTGCAGATTGAATAACATGGCTAAAAATTAGGAATTATAATGAAATATGCGGATCATATTGTTGTTTGTGTAGATGAAATTATGAATTATAACTTGTGAATGTGAAAAATTGTTGTGATACTTGCTAAACGTTTTATATATTGCTTTGATATTTTTTTAGATTTTTTAAAATTATTTTCTTATTTATAAAATTCTTAAATATAGTATATATTTTTATTTTATTAAATAAATATTAAATCGCGTAACCTACGTTATACGTTACGTTATAACCTATGTTAACATAACAGAAGAAAAACGTTATCATTACGTTATCATTATTTCAAACATTGCTTGTGTGATGTCCTCATCACATGGGTCTGGCATAGATTGATATAGCATAAACATGAAGAGTAGCAAGGATTCATAAAGCCAACCCAAATAGTTATGACAGTGTTTGCGAATTGCAGGCACATCAACACAGGGAAATAAGCTTGGACAGGTGCAGAGGATGGTAATAAAGAAACTCACCGGTTCATCAAAAAAGGACGTTTCCCATCCTAGCCCAGGGTTCAATAGTGACACCTACAGCAGTAAACAAGTATTGTATCTTGAGGTGGTCTCTAATTGAAAAGTGCTAAAAAGAAAAACAATAACATGTATCCTGCAAACTTATACAATATTCAGGTCAGCGGTCAAAATTTAACTTACTGAACTAATGAGGAATGCAGCAATTGATCCAAATCCCACAAGAGAATTCATATTTGGCGATCCTTTAGTGAAAGCTCTAAGGCCATCCACTAGTAACTCTGCAAGATAAAAAAAAACTATTAAATGGAAAAGATTGATTATCACATTCATGAAAATGGCTAGACACTAGCATGTGGGATGGCCCGATTCTATTTGTGTTGTAGGTGCCACAAACATTCCTCAGTACCTATCTTGTGAAATGAATAACTGTTAAATGAATCAATGAAGAATTTGACAGTGTTTATTTTGCACTGACATCGAGAAAGTGGAACATTAAGGGAGTCACTAATGAATAAGATAAATAACGTCATGATTATGACTTTGCTCTCACTAGGGCAGTTCTAGAAGCAACATGCCAACAAAGTAAACAAAAAAAATAAATAAATAAAAGGTACATGGTGAGATGGAAAGATTAAAACAAATTGAGTAGTGTTCTTTAATTCTGGTATGCATTTGCGGGATTTTTGTATGAGACCTGAAGTTTTATCTAGGTTTCTGCTGGAGTAGTCACCATCCAATACTTATCTGAAAATAGCAATTTTTAAAGCATCAATTTTTACTCTTAAAAGAGGATGATCATCTATGATTTATACTTCACCTAGCATATTTAATTCTTCCCTTCACCATTCATACTTGATCTCAGAAAATTTCCATAAATAGAACCAGATGATGGAGGCTCTTGACACCAATTTTTGGTAAAAGCACAAAATCTCTGTTAAAGGTTTCCTCTTCTCTAGAAAAACACAAACACATGACACATGTTAAGTGTCCATTACAGCAAGTTTTAAGAAGTTGGATATGGGGAAATGGACATGTTTGTATATACCTCTATAGGAGCAATAGGCTCTCTTTATCATAACTTATTTACATATCATGACCTAGTCAATTTTTTTTTTTAAAAAAAACATAACATTAGTTAACAGTTCTTATTTCTACTCTTCCCTTTGTGGACACTCTCCACATATTGTTCCACTCCTTTTGGACTTCTTTTAAGGGCCTGTTTGGTTAAGGGTGGAAGTGAGGAAGTGAAGAAGTGAGGAAGTAGTAATAATTCTCTTTGGAACTTGAGAATTGGTTAGTAAGTTTTCCGGTGTTTGGATGTTATTGAGAAGTGTTGTTTGAAAAATATTATGTCTTTTCCAGTGTTTGGATGGTAATGTGAAAGTGGAAGTGAAAAAAGTTGACCACAAAATAATATTAAAATAAAAATTAATTAAGAAAAATAAAAAATAGACTGTAATTAGAATGCAAATGAGATTTACATGATCAAAAAATTAACTATTTTGTGCTACAACTTATTACAAATGAGATTTACATGACCACAAAATTAACTGTAGCACCCTGAAAGTGAGGAAATGGTTGTGTAAAAGAGAAAAGAAAAAAGAAAAAGAGGTTTTCTTATTTTCCTTTTCCGGTGTTTGGAGAGATAGGGAAGTGAGCAATTATACTTTCCCGCTTCCTTACTTCCACCCACTTCGGGCCTGTTTGGTTAAGGGTGGAAGTGAGGAAGTGAGGAATTAGTAATAGTTCCCTTTGGAACTTGAGAATTGGTTAGTAAGTTTTCCGGTGTTTGGATGTTGTTAGGAAGTGTGGTTTGGAAAATGTTTTATCTTTTCCGGTGTTTGGATAGTAATGTGAAAATGGAAGTGGAAAAGTTGACCACAAAGTTGACCGTAAAATAATATTAAAATAAAAATTAATTAGAAAAATAAAAAATAGACTATAGTTAGAATGCAAGTGAGATTTACATGGTCAAAAAATTAACTGTTTTGTGTTACTATTTATTACAAATGAGATTTACATGACCACAAAATTAACTGTAGCACTCTGGAAGTGAGAAAATGGTTGTGTAAAAGAGAAAAGATAAAAGGAAAAGAGGTTTTCTTATTTTCCTTTTCCGGTGTTTGGATAGATAGGGAAGTGAGCAATTACACTTCCCTATTTCCTTACTTCCGCCCACTTCCTTGCAACCAAACACGCCCATCAATACCCTATTTCCTCTTCTTCTTTCTCTTACATGAGCTGTGTCATGAGCCATGTTTGAGCTGTGGGGGCACAGTTGTGATATATTATACTACTGACAGAACATCTATGCTACTTACCACTGAAAAGGGGTTTTGTAAATATAAGTTGAAGGAGATGTGTGAACGCAGGATCCCATTTCCATGATCAGTAATTAAATAAATTTATTAGTTATTTTGGAAAGTATTTAATGTTATATATGAATAAACATAGTGAAAAATGCAATAATATATTTGTAACATTAAAATGTTGCAGGACGGTATTGAACATGAGACCAAGAGGGGGGGTATGTTGTGCTAAGTTTTGAAATTATGTGACCATGAATGAGGAGTCCAAGAGCTTGGTGGCAGCGCATGAATTAGGAAAGGGAACATCTGTCTCTAATTTGGGATAATTGTCCCTATGAAAACACTATAGAGGCGAGTTCAATTTCCCTTTCCTTTCTCCCTTATCTCACACCACTATTAACATTGGCAAAAAACTCAAGAATCAGAACCAACATGAAGAGCAATATAGTTAGTTACCTCTACCAGGACCAAACAAAGAAGTCATTGCAATACCACATTTCACATAAGAGTTGTGCAATATTTCCAAAAAGGCCCTGTAGCATTCAACAATCAAATGAAATCAGACATCTGAATAGATTAGATAAAATGACTAATAATTCAATACAATCTCAATTGTTCAATATAAGGAATACATGTAAAAAAATGAGCATGAAAAGAGGAGCAGAAACCTTTTATCCATTTATACAACAAGGTCCTTTTTTATCAGAACCATAATTCTTAGGCCTAAATTGGCAACTTCTTTGGGGAGCTGCTTCCTTTCAATGGCATACCTTGAGCTATACATACGTTCATTTAAGGCATGCAAAGCACCATTTTAAAAGCTAACATTCACCACTATTGGTCTGAAGAAAGAAATTTAGTTCTTGGCCATTGTAATGTACAAAGTCAATATAGCAGGCATGACTTTGGGATAGAGTCTGGAGTCCCAGTAGAATAGTTTTTACAGATTTAATATAGTAAATTAGTTGGAAAATTTTAGCTTTTGTAGCAGTATTTTATTTTTCCAGGACTTTGGTGGTTCGTTAGGGATAATTAAATCATTCCAGGACTTTGGTGGTCCGTTAGGGATAATTAAATCAACAATATGAATAAGTTATACCTTCATGTAGCAGTATTTTAATTAGCTTGTGATCACACACACACGCGCACACACAAAAAAAGGCACCTCCATGGGCCACATGAGTGAAACTAGTTGCAAGTATTGACTCACATTTCATTCCAACTTGATCTAATGTCCATTAATATATTGGCCTGAGATGATTTTGCCAAGATTTTTACAATTTGTTATTGAGATAAGAAAATGTCTGTTTTAATCTGACTAGCCCAATTGGATCTCACACTTTCAAGTCTTATGCTGATAAACTCTTTGATTAATTAGTTACCTAATTAGAAATCATATTGTAGTTATATCTAATAAGAAATCATATTATAGTTACCTAATTAGGAGTCATATTGCTAAATGTATTAAGAATCTTACTCATATTATGAGTTACAATTGTAATTGTCTATAAATAAGAGCATAGAGAGAACACATCAACTCTCTTAGATCTAATTCTCTCAAATTCTGATATGGTATCACTGTTGTAGTGGTCACTTTCTAACCCACTTGAGATTATGACACGTGTCTATCCGGCGCTAAGGGATATGCGACACGTGGCCGCCTCCAGGACACTTAATCTAGAGTCTACATCCAGTTTGAATTCCAAGCGAGTTAGATAATTTGAGCAAGAAATAAATCCAATTATTAGGGATCTCCACCTCTAAAGCCCAATCCTCATTCGAACGTGACAGTTACCCTTCGGGAGCAATTCGTTTCTATCTACAGCAAGGCGCAGGCTATCAGATAAAGTTGGGCTCGCACCTATCTTGATTCAAGCCGGGATATTCAGCTCAACCACCATCAAGATAAGAACTTCAAGTATTCAAACTGAGTAGGACTCCCTAACTTCATCTGTTTAACACAACCCGTATAAATAAGAGACTCTCCGACAAGGAAAGGGATCACCGGAATCCAAAAACCCTAGCACACTAGAGAAGCCCACATGTAATCACCATTGATATAGTGGAATTCTCCTCTCTCTGTGATTTTTCCTACTTTGGGTTTTCACGTAAGATGCGTGTATTTGCGCTTGCTGTGATTTTGATTTAGCGATCTTCCCCTATTATTTTGGTACGTGGATTGATTCCTTAGGAATTTACCCACTGTATTTGGTGTTTTCATTGAGATTCTAACCACCTCACAAAAGACCCATGCTTAACCCTCATGGCTCACAGGAGTGCCACCCGACACGATGTCAATGCTCCTGACGAACTCGACCCATCAACCTTCCCCCGCAGACAACTCATCCACATGATAGTCGACCTACGACGATGGTTGGACGAGCATTGAGTGAAAGCTGATTGCGAACGAGAACTGATTGCCATCCCGCGATACAGCTGAACGCGAGTGCGAGGTGGTAACACAGGTCAATCATTAGCTGCTCACACAGATAAAGTTCCTGCAAGAAGCGCACCAGCGGGTCATCGAGTTAGGCGCTCAGGAGATTCTGACTGACTCTTTCCCTGAGGTCAATCAACACCTTGCAGCCCCGACCAATCTACGTTTCAAGCAAAATAAGATGCGCTCTAAAGCGGCCGTTGCGCATGACGAGCCCGAGAACCTTCAAGCTGACAGCTCGAGGAAGCGCGTGAGGGGGCATCAGCCCCAACTCCCAAAGAGGACGCTCCCTCGAAGAGGCGAAGAAGATCGAAGATTTCATCACCTTCACCCCCTGCCTCCCGATCGATCAGATCTTCCATATCATCAAGCATCAGCCTTAGTTTAAGCTCCCCAAGACAGCCAGACACGACTCAGATGCCCTGGAAGCAAGAAATTGCTCATTTCACGGTAGTCGGGGGCACGCCACAGCGCAATGCTGGGCCCTCAAACGACACCTCAAGGATCTAGTTAGGCGAGGACATCTAGACAAGTTTATCCTCTACTCGAAGGAAGACCCTGAGGTCGGAGAAGTCTCGGCCGAAACGGTCGACTGAAACGCTCGCTCCTTAACACCACCCGGGATGGGAAGATTACCACCAGGCAATGTGCTTCCCACCCGGAGCCACACTACATGTAAAACTGCATGACATCCAATAAAGCTATGTAAGCTCTTATTTTCATATCTTCTTCAGGTACAACAAACACACTCGAGTGAGTCAACATTCTATATCGGGTCCTACCCTAACAGCTATGAGGGAAAAAACAACCCCCGCGGCTATCCCTCGAGGAGCCCCTGAAAGACAGAAGTTCGCTCAATAGGGTTGCTCGGAGTCAGCCTATACAGGTTTTCACCTTGATGGCCACTCGAGTGAGTCAATAGCCTATATCGGGTCCTACCGTGACGGCTATGAGGGAAAAACAGCCCCGCAGTTATCCCTCGGGGAGCACCCAGAAAGACGGAAGCTCGCCCATTAGGGCTGCTCAGAGTCAGCCTAGACAGGTTTTCACCTTGATGGCCACTCAAGTAAGTCAACAGCTTATATCGGGTCCTACCCTGACGGCTATGAGGAAGGAATAGCTCCGCACTATCCCTCGGGGAGCCCCCTGAAAGACGGAGGCTTGCCCACTAGGGCTGCTCGGAGTCAGCCTAGACAGCTTTTCACCTTGATGGCCACTCGAGTGAGTCAACAACCTATATCGGGTCCTACCCTGACGGCTATGAGGAAAAAACAGCCTCGCGGTTATCCCTCGGGGAGCCCCCTAAAAGACGGAGGCTCGCCCACTAGGGCTGCTCGGAGTCAGCCTGAACAAATTTTCACCTTGATGGCCACTTGAATGAGTCAACATCCTATATCGAGTCCTATCCTGACGGCTATGAGAGAAAAACAGCCTTACGTCTATCCCTCGGAAAGCCCCCTGAAAGATGGAGGCCCGCCACTAGGGCTGCTCAGAGTCAGCCTGAACATGTTTCACCTTGATGCCACTCAAGTGAGTCAACAACCTATATCGGGTCCTACCCTGACGGCTATGAGGAAAAACAGCCCCGCGGCTATCCCTCGAGGAGCTGATTGGTCACCTATATTGCATATATAATGTCACATTTTCATATTTATTGTCTAATAAATCATGTATTTAGTCTTATTTTTGTTTAATAAAATGCAGACCAATTACCAATGGAGATGGAAAGAAAATGAGCCCAAAAGCCACTTTAATTTTGATTTAATTAAATTTAAATCTTAATTAAAGATGGAGACAAATATTCAGGAGGATAGAGGCGATTCCAGCTGAAGATTAATGCATATCAGAGAGGATCACATCAAATAAAACTAGTTAATTTGGATTTATATGAATCCAAATCGGTTAGCTTGAGGATCACCGAAGATCAGATCAAACAGGAAATCCAGTCAGACAAAAAGGGATGAAATCAAACGAGAATCAGTCGCTCCCTGTATGTGGCCAGCGAAAACGGGCCGCGTTTCCGCGGCCATTTGGTTAAGATACGAGGAGCGTTTGCTCCCCTATCTTCTCACACCCTCACCTCTCCATTTCACGTATAAATATTGCATTGTTCAGAAGAAAAGAAAGTAATTAGGCAGAGAAGGATTCTTAGGCTAGCTTTCATTCTAGATTAGTGTAGGTTTATTTTTCTTTTTATATAATTTTTGTTTTTTTTGTAAGCATAGTTAGACTGAGATTCATGTAAGTAAGAGAGAGAGATTTATGTTGAGAGTGACATAGATGTAACCTCCTCATTTCTTCCATCGCTTCTACAAGCAATAAACAGGTAACTTGTTTATGTTTTTTTTGTTTTTAAATTTTTATTCTCTTTTCTACTTTTCCTCTTTTGGTTTTTGATAAGTATCCAAGCGAATCTAGTAGCATCGGTATAGCCTTGTTGTGTGTTTGCCACCAATATTTCATGATGATGATCTCCTCCTCAAAATTCTGCATCATTTCATTCTTATTCATCTTGATGATGTAATGCGAATAGGGACTGAGTTCGATCTTATGAATTATGTGTTGATCGCCTCCGAAGTAAGGTAAACATGCCAACGATCCAAAGTAAGTCATCAACTCTTTTATTCACTCTTTTTAATTTTTTGTATAAAATCATTTTCTATTTCTCCACCTTCTCAATCTACCACTTTCTTCACAAATTAACATAACTTATTTTCCTTTTCTTTTTAAGAACTAAAAGAAGAACTTTAACTATTTTTTGTGAACTAAAAAGAACTTGCAAAAAGTTTCCATCGCTAGTCTCTCCTTGTGGATCACGACCCGCATAGCCACTTACTATAGCGATAACATTGAGTACCTTATACTACCTATTATCAATTTTGAAATTCTGTATTTTCTGTGTGCAGGTTCTAACTCAATCAGGAGCCCCCTGAAAGACGGAGGCTCGCCTACTGGGGCTGCTCAAAGTCAGCCTAGACAGGTTTTCACGTTGATGGCCACTCGAGTGAGTCAACAACCTACATTGGGTCCTATCCTGACAACTATAAGGGAAAAACAGACCCCGCGTCTATTTCTCGGGGAGCCCCCTGAAAGACAGAGGCTCACCCGCTAGGACTGCTCGGAGTCAGCCTAGACAGATTTTCACCTTGGCCACTCGAGTGAGTCAGCAACCTATATTGGGTCCCACCCCAATGACCCCCTACAAACAAAGACACAAGGCATCACAGTGGAGAGTCAAAAGCAACAATTCAACCCACAAAAAACTCATTTATACAAAAGTAGGTTAGCCCCATCATTCTCGCTTGCGACCGCTCCCCAGATCTGTCGACCATCTCCGAGATCTCTCATGCCAGCTACCAAAGCTCTCATCACGATCGGTCGTTCTCCCAGGCTGACGACCCAACCCTCCGGGCCAGGAGCTAGGACCCTTGAGGTTCCGTTCTCGCCCTAGCCATCCTCCGGCAGTCTCTTCTGACGCTAGATCTAAGAGTTATAATGTCAGAACGCAACTTCTGCGCCTCCTCCAGTAATGTCTCATGAACAAGCCAAAGATCATCCTAATGATCCGATTGGCACGAGACCTCAGTCCTCAACTCTTCCACATCCTTACCACGACTCTCCAATCTACCTCGCAGCATACAGATCTCGCGCTTGAGCGCCAGCTTCTCGGAACAACCCCTGTTGATCCAGTCCCGAAGAGAAAGGATCTCCGACTAAGCCGAAGCCATCTTTTTCTGGAGATCAGACACCACCCCCAACGCCTTCTGCAACTCTAGAAGCCGGCTCAATAGCTTCTCTTCAAGATCTACCTTCTCCCTTCTCAACGAAAAGCTTGCCTCCAGTAGCTTGCACCCTTTTTGAAGGACCCTGTCCACTCTCTTTCTGAGACATGCCACGATCGTGTTATGAGAAATGAGCTCACGATCCAGCTGAGAGGCTAGGAGATCGAGTAATTTTAGCTCTATGGGGCGAGAAAGTCTAGGAATTCCGGGAGCTCCCTTATAGCTACTTTCTCCCGCCAAGCAACAATGATACAGGTTCATCATCCATGTCTATTTTCACCTCTTCCTCTCTCCTCCCAGGTCCAGAGCCCTTGATCTCCTCGGACGGCTCCTCGCCCGAAGCGTCAACCTTTTCGAAGCCTATGCGAGCAGAAGGCATCCCCAGCCTCCGAAGGCTCCCCCTCTGACCACCGATCACCGAGTCAGAAGACGGGCAGAAGAGGCCTGTCGGACCCGCATCCGCTAGGGCCTTGAAGCACAAAGGGAATAAGACATTCAAAAAGGGGAGGAAACTGAAGATCCAACTAATTCCTTTCAAAAGATTACACCATATCTTTACAAACAACGATAGAAAAATCAAATAAAGCAAACTCTTAATCACTCACTTTGCCTTTGCCTTTGCGAGAGGCCTCGGGAGTGAAAATTGGAAGACCTGCTTCCTCGGGGGCAGCCCAGGACACCTACCCAGCGTCAGGGATGATCGGCGGAGGGATCGTCACTGGGGGCGCACCGTCGCTGGATGGAATATCGGAGAGGGCTCCCCTACCGAAACTGATGAAGCACTGGACACCTGTCCAGCGTCGGAGCAGCCAGCGGGAAGCTCGGCGCTAAGGGTGCTTTGTCGCTGGACGGGGCCTTCAGAGCCTGTTTTAAATATCGGCCGAGTCGGCCAAATATCGTCCAATATCTCCTTTTTTAC
Organism: Agave tequilana; assembly: GCA_038442645.1. Lineage (NCBI taxonomy): Eukaryota > Viridiplantae > Streptophyta > Magnoliopsida > Asparagales > Asparagaceae > Agave > Agave tequilana. Next base: position 137,440 of record JAVJIF010009576.1, read on the forward strand.
CTGCTACCGATACGATATTGGGAAATCGTTTGCCATATCGTTTGCGGCAAAAAACAGCCGATATTTGAAATACCGGCCGATAAATCGCCCGATATTGGCCGATAAATCGCCCTATATGAAATAACTTATTTATTGCACGACTGCGTGCAAATCTACATCATTTTTTTACTGTCTTTGCAAGCATATTACATCATTTTTATTAAGTAGATGATATCTATGACTCTAAACCAATTTTTAGTTATCAATATTTCATTATATATATAGTGTCTGATATGAAAGCCCGATATGCGCGCGTATCCCCGATATCTCCCCCGATATCCGATATGAAAACCCCCATCCGATACGATCCCGATATCCAATATTTAGAACCTTGCTTCAGAGGAGTCTCCACCTCGGCAGCATGGGTAACACTGCTTTCAGGAGGGCCCTGACCTTCACCCATAAGAAAGGACCCGATGTTAAGCGAGTACCTCGGGGATGCCCCATGCTTCCTGTCTTCGCACCCCTCTTTGTACTTTTAAAACTTGAACACCCTCAGCGCGTGTTGACAATCGGCTATAGCCTTCTGCTCACGCGATTCAGCTTCATCGAGGGCAATCTATACCTAATCCAAGTCATCAGTGAGGCACTCCCTCACCTCCTTGAAGACATCCCGCTCCGACCTCAGGGCAACTTCTGTCTCCTCTGCACGTAGCCGCATCCCCTCGAGATCTTATCGGGCCTCCAGCAATGCAAACTCCTTCTGTCGTAGCTCGGAGTCCCTCTTCAGCACCTCTAACCCCTTCTCCTCCAGCTTCCCTTAAGCCACATGACCTCCCCCTCACGGCTCAAGCGAGCTGCCACTTCGCGACTCAAATCTTCTTTGAGCCGCCCAATTTCCTCAGTCGCCGCCTGTCCAGCAGCGCTGAGCTTTTCCATCCTCCGACTCAAATCTTCTTTGAGCCGCCCAATTTCCTCAGTCGCCGCCTGTCCAGCAGCGCTGAGCTTTTTCATCCTCCGGCGCAAATCAGAGACTTCGCCCTCGCTTGCCTTCAAAGCATCCTGATGATTGTCCAAAAGCTCGGAAAGAAAAACCATGTTCTGAAGATGAGGCCAAAGTTAAGCAGTACTCAAATAAATAACCCAAAACAAGGACGTCGGTTACTTACCCAGAAAAAAGCATTCTCAGATGACATCTCTACTCCTTCAAAAGCTCAGCTTTGAGTTCCTTAAGCCCCAGAGGTAATCTCCGTACCCGAGGGCCACCTTCACATCGCCCCTTCGAAAGAACAACCCTAGTTTCAGACCCGTAATGGTCCTCCCGAGAACGATTCTTGGGATTGAGGGGGCAGTCCACCGGCTGCCCTTGCGCCCTCCGCAGCCTGAGAATGCTCTGCAGTGTCCACCCTCTCGAGACTAGGCGGAGATGAAAGCCGGGCATCGCCCACAGTTAGGGGCGTTGTTGTCTCAGTCCCACTTTCGGGGAGCAACTCAGTAATAGGAGGCCCCACAGACCTCTCCGGAGCCGTATCCTCAACTTCTACAGCGGTTTCAGTGACGGGTGAAGCTCTCCGAGCATCGTCTACACGATCCAAAGAGCCAACTTGAGCCTCAGCCTCAGAGAACCGCTCCATGGCGAACGGAGGAGAGGTTGTGGCTTTGAGCAAATCCGTCATCTCCTTATCGTGAGACTCATCAAATCGGAACCGACGCTTCTTCTGTAGGAGAAAGGAAGTGTGAAGAAATAGTCCCTACTAACATACAGTAAAAGAAAGCTAGGAGCTACCTCGAATCGCGGGGCACGCGAGGACTGAGCGCGAGCCCTCTTCCCTTTAGCGGGAACCGTCCGTCGCAAGACCTTCGACTTCCCCAGGTTAACAGTCGGGAGGATTCCTTCCCGAGCAGGTTCCTCGGGCTCGGAGGCCGGCCGACCGAATCTTACTCGAAGCTGACACCTTCATGAGGACCGGGGGTTCAGGAGGCCTGTTCGGGTCCATAACCCAACTCTAATTGCTGTTGTTATAGTTGACGGCAGTCAACCTTCTCAACTTCGCTTTAACAACAGCAGTACGCAAAGCCTCCCTTGAGAGCCGCGTCCGAGTTCCAGGCGACTGGGACTGCAGTGCTCATTCTCAGATTCGGCCTCCTACAAACCAGTCACCCGAACCACGGAATCCCGCATACCATGGTCGCTGTCGACCATATTGATAATAACTTTTTCAACCCACTTTGGGGGAAAAGTAGCTCGCAACCTGGGTAGTCTTCCTTAGCGAATACGCGGTGCTGAAGACCTCGAGTTGGCACGCTTTAGGAGCATACAAATCACAAAGAGCCTCAAACCCTAGTACCGTGTGCCAGGCCACCACCGATAACTGAGAGGGGGTGACTTTGTAAAAAGACAGAACGCTGCAGACGAACTTAGTCATCGGCAACCTTAGCCCCAGTGCCAGAACCTGGGGATGCATGTATACACCTTCCCCTTTAGGTGGGGCCGAGGAAACGTCAACGGTAAGGGGACAAAACTCAATTTTAATCCCTGGATTCAAACGAAATCCATAATTGGTCAAGTACTTATCAACCGCTTCCTGATCTCGGAGTTTGGAGGTCTTCGAATCAAAGTCCATCCCGATCCTAATACGATGGAAATCTCTCTTCCCCTTCTCCACCGTGAACTTTCCATCACCCATGCCGCTGATCGTGGCAGACATCTCTTCTTTCTTCATTATGAGGGAAGCAAGAAGACGGCCAAATTCTGAAAATCTGAGTCAGAAGAGGGCAAGAAAGTGGAAGGAGACGCAGAAATTTGGTAGAATGCCCAAACCCTAGATAGTTGTCCTCTTAAACCCTAGGAAAGCAAGCCATCTCTCAAATCAAGGCCTACACACGCAACAGTGGAATAAATCCATGCCTCCGGTCCAGATACGCGGTACCCACCTCAAGCACCGCTTCACCAAAAGTGATGATGACATGATCAAAATTGCAGCAAATATGACGCACATTTAAGGCTCTGCCAGTCTGCAGAGTGACGCATGTCACTACGAAATAAAACTTAAAGCGACATCAATCGACACTTGTCGAAACCCGAAGTTCTTATCTGCTCCATTTCCTATTAGAGCCCCCAAGAACTTATAACCCTGAGGGATAATTCCTGACCTCCTCCAAAGAGAAGGAAGCAGATGGGGCATTTGTAGTGGCCACTTTCTGACCCACCTGAGATTGTGACACGTGTCTATCCGGCTCTAAGGGATACGCGACACGTGGCTGTCTCCAGGACACTTAATTCAGAGTCTACATCCAGTTTGAATTCCAAGCGGGTCGGATAATTTGAGTAAGTAAATCCAGTACCTAGGGATCTTCACCTCTAAAACTCAATCCTCATTCAAACGGGACAGTTACCCCTCGGGAGCAATTCGTCCTTATTTATAGCAAGACGTAAACTATCAGATAAAGTTGAGCTCTCCCCTATCTCGATTCAAAACGGGATATTCAGCTCAACCATCATCAAGATAAGACTTCAAGTATTCAAACTGAGCAGGACTCCCTAACCTAATCAATTTGACACAACCTACATAAATAAGAGATCCCCAACGAGGAAAGGGATCACAATCGGAATCCAGAAACCCTAGCACACTAGAGAAGCCCACCTTTAATCATCATTGATATAGTGAAATTCTCCTCTCTCCGCGGTTTTTCCCACATTGGGTTTTCAAGTAAGATCTGTGTGTTTGCGTTTGCTGTGATTTTGATTTAGCAATCTTTCCCCATTATTTTGGTGTTTGGATTGATTCTTTAGGAATTTACCCACTGCAACAGCCAATCAATATTCTTTTCTGCTCATCATCGTCGGCAAATTATTTACGCGCATGTGCTAGGCGCACTCATGTAGCATGTGTCTAGCGTTGGGTCACATTTTCGTATTGCGTATATGATACCATGCCTAGCGCTGGGCCACGCTTCATCTTCTTGTGTTGCTGCTTCGTGTGACTACTGTTGTAACTACTCTACTGCTACAAACAACCACTGCTGACTGCTGCTACAGCTACTTCTGCAACTAATGTATTGCTGCAACAACAACGTTTGTAAATTTTTTCAACCTTTGTTATGCTTATGATGATTCTAGTGCATACACCATCCACCTCTACAACTTCTGCCATCCAATCTGTATCCCTCTGCTACTCTTTCCAAGCCACCAGCCACCTTTGTTGTGCCCTATACAAGCAATCAACTGCTTCTATTGAGTCCTCTATAAGTATGATATAATCTAATCTATAGTTATCTTCTCGTTCCTACTTCTACTCAATCCTACACTTCTGCTGAGTTAATCTCTCAAAAGCTCTACTAATGAGTTTGAGGATATCTCAAAAGCTCTTATTTTACTGAGTTTGAGATTCTCTGAAAATATCATATTCTATTGTTTAAGCAGTTTTTATTCTAGTTTTTGTAACAAGCTTGACATGATATATATCTATGCTCCAGCATGAGGAGGACTAATTAGGAGACATATTATAGTTATCTAATTACGCATCATATTGCCATATATATTATGAGTTGTAATTGTATATAAATTGGAGTATAGAGAGAGGACTTGTTAACTCTCTTAGATATTTTCCTCTCAAGTTTTGATATATACATAAAAACATAGTGGAAGGCCATACTTCATACCGAACTAATTATACAATCTGACACATAAATCATATAAAACTTTCATTTTCAGTAAGTAAATCTGTGCATGCTTAACCTTATAGATGAGGGTAAATGGGCAAAATATTTTTCTATACAAGTAGACACATAAAGTAATTAGCTGACAACAAAGGTTCACTACAATCTACACACCCTTGTTTCAGTTATATTAAAAAATTACAACAAATACCATTCTAATGGATTTCAAGTATCAAAGCTTAACTATTATTATTTTCAAGAATTTTTCCATAGCTACTTGAACTATACCTTATTTACAAATAAACAGTCTCATGTACTGAATTAATCCCAAGGCCATCAGGCATCAGGCCATGTTATAACGTAAACAAGGTCTCTCCTGTGAAGCAACACCGATCGAGAGTTTCAAGCTACATTTTTGTCATTAATTTATAGGAAACTCAAAGTTCTCTCTTATTTGCTCTTCTGAGGATGCCTAATATTTATTTTTGCACTATACAGAAAGAAAAGTACCCATAATAAAGAATAATGCAGAGGTAATATGCAAAAGTTCCAAACTGCAATTTTTCATTCTCACCATGTGCGATATGGATCCCAACCGAATGAAGCAGGTGCGAAGCGTGCGAACCACAGCACAGAGCTACCAGCGTCCAAGCAAACACCACCCGATTCCTGCTCCGACTCAGCAGCTCCTCCTTCCTCTCCTTCATCTCCTTCCACTTCCTCACATTCTCCCCAACCCCAAACCCGAGCTTCCGCCTCTTCGCCGGAAACCCTAACGCCGTTATCTTCCTGGCAAGCTCCTCCGCCACAATATCCGCCTCCCCCTCTGCCGACCTCAGCTTCACCGCCGCCGTCTCCGCCAACACGTTGACGACGGCCGAGTCGACTCGGGAGTCGGAGGCGAGGGCCGACCGGACACGCGCGGCGCACGCGCCGCACATCATACCCTCGACGTCGAGCAGAACGGAGGGAGGGATTTGAGGAAGCGGTTTCGCGTCTTCGGTCGGAGAGCGGATCTCCACGGCGGCGGTCGGGCGGAGGAGCCGCCGGCGGCTGTGGCGGAGGAGGATGGGGTGGAGACTGCGGGAAAGGGAAGGGGTTCGGGAAGGGAATTTAGGGTTCGGGTTTGGGGAGAGAGCGATTCGAAGGAGAGAGGTCGCCATTTTTTTGGGGGGGTGGGGGGGTGGGGGGAGGGGTGTTGGTTTGGGAGAATGGTTAGAATTCGAGGGAGGACGAGAGATTTCAAGAGAGCGGGGTTATACTTTTCTCATCTTGGACATGGAAGAAGTGACGTTTTGAATGGGAATTTGACTATTAGCGGATACTGAATCACGTGGCAGTATACAAGTTTGACACGTTTGGCAAACTGGGACTTTGGGCGTGGTTTCCGGTTCTTTGTAGATGAGGAGAAAACGGAATTGGGGTTTTCGACCACATTTTTCGTCGGGGGTTTCCTTGTACCTGAATGCAGAGGAGAAGATGAGGTTTGGCTGCGGTCCGTGTGGCTGCGGTGAGACTTGAGAGGTTACTGGTTGATGATCTGGCAGTCTACGTGGAATTTACCCGAACCGGGTTCTGACACAGGACCCGACCGTGCCCGTGAAACACTATCCCTTTTCTCTATAATCAGAATAAAATCCCAGAAGTTATCCACAGACCTCGAGCAAGAAATTGCAAGCTCCATGGCTCCTCTCCCGCCTTCAACTCCTCCTCCTCTAACTCTAACAACTGAAAAGCCTCTCCCTTATCACCATTTTCATCGAAGGCTTCCTTCATTGTCGATCGAACCGAGCGCCTCCTTAAATCGCTGGGCTCTTTCGCCTCTGAGCACCCGTTGGTGAAGCCCCTCGGCTTCCTTCACTCCCAATTTCAGTCCTTTTCCAGGTTAGAATTATTATTAGTAGAAATGAATGCTTTCCTTTTTTAAAGTTTTTCTTATCTGGGAAAATGATGGAAAATAGGAGAAATAAAGAAGAGAAAGAAATGCATTTTGTTCTCGATAGTTCTGGGTTTCTGTGAACCGCGAAAGATAATGAGGGCTTCCATTAATTTAGTAAATATCTGAATTCTTATAGAGTTTGCTTTAGTTTTAAGGTTCGCACAACATTGTCTCTTTGTTAGTACAATGCACAAACCCATTTGATGGAAAATATGATGAAGAAACAAAAAATAAATAAATAGGTTTCTAATATTGTTAGAAATAAAACATTAATAAATATTTAATAACTTTGAGAAGATAATCACACGAAATAAAATAAAGGAGAATTATAGAACCGAGTGGGGTTGTAAGGCGTGTAGTCACTCTCTTTAGGAACCTGTCAGCGCCTTCGTGCAGACTACCAAGCGACAGAGATCCCGTCCGGTACAATATCCTGGAGATCGATGATCCTTATTGAGCACGAATAGAAGAGGAAGATGACTCAAATAATGGTTTTTTGATCACTCAGACAATATGATGCAACAAAAAGACATCATAAAACAAAACATGATTATTTGAAGAGGGGAAAAACTAAAGTGTAATCTATTAGTTTTGTTTCACATTTGGAATTGGTTGAAAGGATTTCATATGTATCTTGTCATTATATCTTTTCATTATGAAAATAAACATCACTTCTTTTCAATGGATACCAACAGTTACAAGTCTGAAAGACACAACCTTTGGATATTAATAATTTTCAAAAATAATAGACTTAATATTTCAAAGAACATATTCCAACACCATATACTCTCCCTTTATTTGCCCCTCAGGAATTTCTTCGGAATCGGTTGAAATTAGAAATGAGTTTTCAATTCCCGGTTCTTGTGGGTTTTTAGGTGGCTTTATATGCATATTGGAGTTGAAGTGCTAGATTTTTGCTGAAAACTTAATCCATGCTCACATAGAAATGCTTCGATTTTCCCCATGAATTTGAGTTTCTTTTGATTTGAACTTCTTTCAAATTGAATGGAGAAATTGTTTTTGATTCTTTTGCAGATTCATTTCAGAATCCCTAGAGTTCCATACTCAAGCTTGGTGACAAGTCACAATTTTGCGGCAATCCTGCCTGGTGATTCAGTGGCGGGGTTGGTAGTGGCAAATGGCATCAACAACTTCTTGAATCTATACAACACAATTCTTGTGGTTAGGCTGGTGCTTACTTGGTTCCCCAGCGCTCCTCCGGCCATTGTCAACCCTCTTAGGTATCATGCACGATCGTACAAAGTTTTGTTTTCTGCATTAGCTAAAATATCAGTAGCCAAAGGTTTTCAAATTAATTTCGCATGAGATGCTTTGTAAGATTAAAAGGAATACATTCATGTCACGAATAATGTTAACCTGAATGATGAAAATCTACAATGCAATGTGGAGACTTAGATGCATAACTTCCCCCGTTGAGCCTGAATCTATTTGGTGAAGCCATGATCAAAAGTATATTTGAAACTTCAAGTGATCTATGTTCTATTTCTCAGACCAATATGATTAGATTACTTACATTTGGTGTAACGGTCCCAGGTTTAATTACCTCAAAATTTCATGATCATCAACCTTATTGCTCGTTAAATCAGAATATACTAAAGAAATTTCGGCCGCATCTCCTCTAAAATATAGACTCCAACTCAATACAATAATTAGATTTTGGCTAACATCAGCCTACTTATAAATATCATTTTCATCATATAGTTCATCTCAAGGTCCATCAAATAAACATATACAGAAGAGTGCTTCCTGATATAATATTCCAACTCATAGTGACTAATAACATCAGAGTTTATAAAAGGATTCACATTTTACAATAAGTACATACGTTATCTCAGGAGAACATCCTTGCAGCTCTAAGTCGAACCTTCGCCTTGTCGTGACCTGAAAATATTAATCTGTGATGGGGTGAGCTCAACAGCTCAGTGAGTGAAGTCATTCAAAATAGAGTTTGTATTATACTATCATTGTACTTCAAGTATTATGCAGTTGAGCGATGTCAAAAATCAGTTTCAATACTTTCTACTTGTGGTTGATACTGCAGCTTATGAATCATAGACTCTTTCTATTATCTGATACTGCCTCTATGTATTCTTCTGTGTACACGTGACCAATATTTCATTAACATACAATCTCAATAATTTTGCCATACTTGACCTACTCGTTAGTCTCTTATGATCACCTTTCTGGTTTTCAGTTTGTAACATGTTCGTATTTCATATATATAGTCATGGTCACAACACAACTCTTAGAGAGCCTAATCTTACTCACTAGATTAGTTACAGTTCAATATTGCACCTACCCCAATATACATATGACATCACACACTACTCAAGAAAGTATCCAATTATAATTGTGTTCATACATGAAGAAATACGGGACACTCACATCCATATACTGGATGTCATAACAATCATATCCATATACCGGATATCATAAACAATCATATGATATACTAGGTGCCATACCTATCAACATCCATAATTCGGATATCATGACAATCATATTCATAAACCGGATATCATAAACAATCATATGATATACTAGGTGCCAAACCTATTAACATCCAATTTCTAACTTAACCATATTGACATACCTGATCAACATAAAATATAATCGTAACATGCAAATTAACATACATGATCAACATAAAATATAATCGCAACATGCATACATGATCAACATAAAATATAATCGCAACATGCATACATGATCAACATAAAATATAATCTCCCCTTCGATCACCTCCGGTTCAAACCGGTCCCTTCCTCCGATACGTTTATCACGTATTATTCTCCCCTTCGATCACCTCCGGTTCAACCCGGTCCCTTCCTCCAATATGTTTACACGTATTATTCTCCCCTTCGATCACCTTCGGTTCAACCCGGTCCCTTCCTCCAATACGTTTACCACGTATTATAACATGCAAATATCATATCCTTCATGTAATAACCACATGCAAGGATCCATAAGACAATAATAACATAAAGGATTCACATGATTCCTACTTTACATGATGCCAATATTAAGAAAGACATTAACATGTATAGGTAACCACTTATTAAACTAACAACATGCAAGCCTTTTCAAGATAACCAACATGTTATATCATTCCAATATATGTGTAGCCAAACATGTGCATGAAGTCAAGTATGATGTTCATTCATAAAACTATTTCCTTTTAAGAGGCATGGTTAGACTACTATGCATACACAATAACGTGTCGATCATGCATCCATGTAAGCATTCAACTTAATAATCCCCAATATCTTACCGGTCAAGTTCTGACTCGTAGTACCAGTATTTGCTTCTCCTAATTATAATACTTATTCACCTTTTATCATTTAATTAACATTCGAGATTTGTCATCATTTGCCTCTTTTATCCTCAGGCAAACTGCCTATTGGCTACAACTTAATTTAATTCAAAATCTTCTCATTACTTCTAATACAAGTGATAGTTACACGACAATTCCGATATTAATGAATTATTACACTTTTGATATCATAATTATCTTTTATTTCAAGTAAGGACTGGTTTTAGTACTTTTATTTGGTACAGCCTAAATTTATCCCAGGTTCCACCAATACTGGTGTTAACGCTACTGACTTCTATACGGCATGTTTTGTTGTTGCTTATTTCTATCCACTAGTTCCAAATTACACAGTCATTACTAACCAAATCACCATCTGCGTTCGCATATGAATCAAACCACACATATATACATGCGTACACATACACATATTACTTACCGATACTGGATTACTAATCTCATTAACACGACGCTCAATCTTTTCTGTATTACTAACTTTCAATTATTAAGGTAATTATCTAACTCTTACTGGTTAGATATAATTGGTGTCACTATAAAGATGTGACTTCCAAGCTTAATAGGGGATTCCGATGTTCTGCTAAATCAATTATAAGAATACTTGAAAGTCTCTGGTGTATCGAGTAGGCATACCAAAACACTAGTTCAATACTATTGGTATTTGTTTTGTTGATATCGAATTATTCATCATAATCGATATACTTAATATTAAGTTGTCAGATTTACTCAATACTGACTTAACAGGTTTTCACCAGTTTAATTACTCACTTGATACTTATACACCATCATCGGTCACCCATTATCTGATAATCATCAGACTTGATCTTATTCAGTAATTTTCCATTAATAATCATTAATCGCTAAAAGTACAATATCCACTTATGAGTTCTGGTTCAAAAGTTTTATTCTTCCACCTCTCATTGGGTTCGATAAATCTTAATTATTTATCTATCAAATTGCTTTCAGTTGCTACGATTAACAACTTAATCGATATATAATCATGTAGGTCACCAGCTGACCCTTGCTGCCTCAAGTGTGCTAGTTGATACACAAAATCACGTTATGAGCGTATATATCATGAAACACAACAAATACGAAAACAGTATTCGCAAGATCAATACTCAACATACTACATAATATTTGAGTATCCCGTATACTTAGCTTAACAATAAGCTTTTGATATTCAATTTACTTATCAGCATGTCCGGTAGAGTTAGGAATTCAGTTACTCTAATTCAGTTCATTATCAATTACTTGATCAGTTCCATCATCGTCGGTTCACGTTCACAGTTGCTAATTAATCGAAATATCCTGATCCCATCCGAGTTATCAATTTTAACAAAACCTTCAATACTTTAACCAGTACGCTATTTCTATCATACTGCATCAATTACATATATCCCATTTAACAGAGTTTTCTATATCACGGTCACATCGAGTTACTCGAAGATAATTTTCATTTTCATTTGCTTAGTTTCAATTCTACTATCAACTTCGGATTCTGCTTATACCAGTATCAACATAATCAATTCTATAATTATCCGATCATGGTTGATGGGTCTCAAGTGATCTTTTATCTTAACTGATTTCTAATTATCTCTTATTAATAAATAAACATTCATGATTTATAATTGATTCCCCGTTGTCACTGTTTAGTCCACTCACCGAGTATACCGGTGTTAACCAATTGTCATCCGATTATTATTATCCTTAACTATTACTTTCATAACAGATTGGACATCACTTGCATATAATATCGATCTTCATTTAACTATCATCATTATTATATTAATAGTTAATACACATGCAATCATAGTGTGTAATGGAATCGGAGGTAAACTTTACCCACTTAATGACTTTCAGGTTAAGTGATATCAATATTCATCACAGACGGGTATATGGTATTAACCAAAATTTATATTTTACCATTTCTATCAGAACCCAGCACTTAATTGTTCGATTCTCAATTCTAGTAAATACTCGCAACATATACATGATGCTCAGAATTCACAAACACATAACTTATGTGGCATACGCCTATGCGCAACCATGTTAATATATTTACAAGCTCTTAATGGTCATGTTATACAAACTTTAAATAATAATTCTCAATTTGGTATCATACCCGTATTATGTTCTCACACACACATATGTAACATATCCGTGATTCATTATTCGGATACCCTATTTGGATTTCGGTTCCATAACACCAATTCACTTTTACAATTATCACAATCATCTTTTAAATGATGAAATCTCTTAGTTTTAATGAATCAATATTATCAATAATTTCCCAATAACAATTATTTCTAAATTGGGGAAAATCAGACTTGAGTTAGGACTTCCAGTTACCGAGTATACCGATAAATTTGAACACCCAATACCGTATACTGATTTACAAGATGTGTAGCTCTCGTTTCCACGATCACAACGACTCAAGAATCGTCCGAATCTGACTTCGTATGGCCAAGATATCGTTCGAAATCAAAACCAATAAAAAAGGTTAGATACGTAATAACTGAAAATATTTAGGGGCTGTTTGTAATTTTTCAGGGGCCCCAAAGTAATTATTTAATCTTACAGGGGCTAAAATGAAATTTACCTTATTTAATGAATGGGTTGGGTATATAACGGGTCGGGTTTGGGTTAAACCCGAAACCCGAACCCGTTATGGGTTTCACCCATACACAGCAGACGCAACAGCAGCCGCTGCTGCTGCTCCTCGCGGCGCCCATCGCCGCGCCAGCGCCGCCGCCTCGCCGGCCGGCGTCGCCGTCGGCGGGTGTCCCAACGAGAGAGTGAGAGAGAAAGAGAGTGAGAGAGAGAGAGAGAGAATGAGAGGGGGTGGGGGCTGGTGTTCCCCCCTCACTGCCGGCCCTGCGCCGGCCGGCCTACGGCGCCACCAGCACCCGGCTGCTGGCGCTTGGCCGCCGGGGGGAGAGAGAGGGAGGGAGAAAGAGAGGAAGATGAGAGTGAGAGAGAGAGGGGAAGAAAGAGAGTTTTTATTTCTCTCTCCCCCACCTACTCCCACCTACTCCCATACATCCCATACCTCTCATACCCCCCTTACCTCCCATACTCCATCAATCATGTCTTATTTTATATTTTTATTTTTATTTTTTTTTTTTTTTATTTTCTTTCTTTCTTCATTTTCCAACTTATTAATACAAACCATAATTAACATTAAATACCAATACCCGGTATTTATACGAGTATTCATGCAGTGTATTATGTGTATACATCCATGCATAATTCTAAAAAAATATTATTAACCCAATAATATTACTTTAACCCAGAGTTTACCAATCCGGGTGTTACAGCTCTACCCCCCTTAGAAAAAAGTTTCGTCCTCGAAACTTGGCATATCTGATAATAGGTAAGAGTAATACTTTCAATTTCTTTTTTATCTCAGGAAATCTTTCTTCTAATAAGGTAATTTTGTTCTCTTCCAGCCATGCATCTCCTTATATGTTCACAACATGCAATATATGTCCAATATTATCACTTTCACACAGAATATATCTTACACATACTTTATATCACTATATTCACCATCATACTTGGTGATATACACATCATATGGTATTACATACGCACATCACACTTGGTGATAATCGTGTTATATATCATCACACATCGTATCAGCACATACACGTACCATACTTAATGATACATCCATCACATATGCACAATATGGTTCTTCCGTTCTGATTAAATCTTGTCTTGCCTGATATTTTTGTCATTTCCTTATCCCAGTGTCTTATACCACCTGTAGTTCATACTAAGGGCCCGCACCCCTAATAGAACTCATCCGAATCAAAGTATATGCGTGTATACTTTCATTCGAATATAAGAAAAAGTTAAATATCATGCATTTCGAGATTAATCATACGCATAAGAACCCATTACACCTATGAACTTCTTACATCAAGGCACACATTCATTCATACAAACTGCACACTCGCAGACATTCATTATAACAATCAATGTTATTCCTGAACCAACGATTTAAATCAATCTCTAGGCTAATACTGCCTTAGACCCACACCTGAGTTCTATTTCAAGTTTCTAAGCCTAAGTTCTGATACCAACTGTAATGGTCCCAGGTTTAATTACCTCAAAATTCCATGATCATCAACTTTATTGCTCGTTAAATCAGAATATGCTAAAGAAATTTCGGCAGCATCTCCTCTAAATATAGATTCCATCTCAATACAATAATTAGATTTCGGCTAACATCAGCCTACTTATAAATCTCATTTTCATCATATAGTTCATCCCAAGGTCCATCAAATAAATATATACAGAAGAGTGCTTCCCTGATATAATATTCTAAATAGTGACTAATAGCATCAGAGTTTACAAAAGGATTCACATTCTACAATAAGTACATACGTTATCTCAGGAGAACATCCTTGCAGCTCTAAGTCGAACATTCGCCTTGCCGTGACCTGAAAATATTAATCTGTGGTGGGGTGAGCTCAACAGCTCAGTGAGTGAAGTCATTCAAAATAGAGTTTGTATTATATTACCATTGTACTTCAAGTATTATGCAGTTGAGCGATGTCAAAAATCAGTTTCTATACTTTCTACTTGTGGTTGATACTGCAGCTTATGAATCATAGACTCTTTCTATTATCTGATACTGCGTCTATGTATTCTTCTGTGTACACGTGACAAATATTTCATTAACATACAATCTCAATAATTTTGCCATACTTGACCTACTCGTTAGTCTCTTATGATCACCTTTCTGGTTTTCAGTTTGTAACATGTTCGTATTTCATATAATAGTCATGTCACAACACAACTCTTAGAGAGCCTAATCTTACTCACTCGATTAGTTACAGTTCAATATTGCACCTACCCCAATATACATATGACATCACACACTACTCATGATAGTATCCAATTATAATTGTGTTCATACATGAAGAAATACGGGACACTCATATTCATATACTGGATGTCATAACAATCATATCCATATACCGGATATCATAAACAATCATATGATATACTAGGTGCCATACTTGTTAACATCCATAATTCGGATATCATGACAATCATATCCATAAACCGGATATCATAAACAATCATATGATATACTAGGTGCCATACCCATTAACATCCAATTTCTAACTTAACCATATTGACATACCTGATCAACATAAAATATAATCGTAACATGCAAATTAACGTACATGATCAACATAAATATAATCGCAACATGCATACATGATCAACATAAAATATAATCGCAACATGCATACATGATTAACATAAAATATAATCGCAACATGCATACATGATCAACATAAAATATAATATCCCCTTCGATCACCTCCGGTTCAACCGGTCCCTTCCTCCGATACGTTTACCACGTATTATTCTCCCCTTCGATCACCTACGGTTCAACCCGGTCCCTTCCTCCAATACGTTTACCACGTATTATTCTCCCCTTCGATCACCTCCGGTTCAACCCAGTCCCTTCATCCAATACGTTTACCACGTATTATAAATGCAAATATCATATCCTTCATGTAATAACACATGCAAGGATCCATAAGACAATAATAACATAAAGGATTCACATGATTCCTACTTTACATGATGTCAATATTAAGAAAGACATTAACATGTATAAGTAACCACTTATTAAACTAACAACATGCAAGCCTTTTCAAGATAACCAACATGTTATATCATTCCAATATATGTGTAGCCAAACATGTGCATGAAGTCGAGTATGATGTTCATTTATAAAACTATTTCCTTTTAAGAGGCATGTGTTAGACTACTATGCATACACAATAACGTGTCGATCATGCACCCATGTAAGCATTCAACTTAATGATCCCCAATATCTTACCGGTCAAGTTCTGACTCGTAGTACCAGTATTCGCTTCTCCTAATCATAATACTTATTCACCTTTATCATTTAATTAACATTCGAAATTTGTCATCATTTGCCTCTTTTATCCTCAGGCAAACTACCTATTGGCTACAACTTAATTAATTCAAAATCTTCTCATTACTTCTAATACAAGTGATAGTTACACGACAATTCCGATATCAATGAATTATTACACTTTTAATATCATAATTATCCTTTATTTCAAGTAAGGACTGGCTTTAGTACTTTTATTTGGTACACCTAAATTTATCTCAGGTTCCACCAATACTGGTGTTAACGCTACTGACTTCTATACGACATGTTTTGTTGTTATATTTCTATCCACTAGTTCCAAATCACACAGTCATTTACTAACCAAATCACCATCTGCGTTCGCATATGAATCAAACCACACATATACATGCGTATACATACACATATTACTTACCGATACTGGATTACTAATCTCATTAACACGACGCTCAATCTTTCGTATGTATTACTAACTTTCAATTATTAAGATAATTATCTAACTCTTACGGTTAGATATAATCGGTGTCACTATAAAGATGTGACTTCCAAGCTTAATAGGGGATTTCGATGTTCTGCTAAATCAATTACAAGAATACTTGAAAGTCTCCGGTTTATCGAGTAGGCATACCAAAACACTAGTTCAATACTATCGGTATTTGTTTTGTTGATATCGAATTATCCATCATAATCGATATACTTAATATTAAGTTGTCAGATTTTCTCAATACTGACTCTAACAGGTTTTCACCAGTTTAATTACTCACTTGATACTTATACACCATCATCGGTCACCCATTATCTGATAATCATCAGACTTGATCTTATTCAATAGTTCTTCATTAATAATCATCAATCGCTAAAAGTACAATATCCACTTATGAGTTCTGGTTTAAAGGTTTTATTCTTCCACCTCTCATTGGGTTCGATAAATCTTAGTTATTTATCTATCAAATTGCTTTCAGTTGCTACGATTAACAACTTAATCGATATATAATCATGTAGGTCACCAGCTGACCTTGCTGCCTCAAGTGTGCTAGTTGATACACAAAATCACGTTATGAGCGTATATATCATGAAACACAACAAATACTGAAAACCGTATCGCAAGATCAATACTCAATATACTACATAATATTTGAGTATCCCGTATACTTAGCTTAACAATAAACTTTTGATATTCAATTTACTTATCAAGCACGTCCGGTAGAGTTAGGAATTCAGTTACTCTAATTCAGTTCATTATCAATTACTTGATCAGTTCCATCATCGTCGGTTCACGTTCACAGTTGCTAATTAACCGAAATATCCCGATCCCATTCGAGTTATCAATTTTAACAAAACCTTCAATACTTTAACCAGTACGCTATTTCTATCATACTGCATCAATTACATATATCCCATTTAACAGAGTTTTCTATATCACGGTCACATCGAGTTACTCGAAGATAATTTTCATTTTCATTTGCTTAGTTCAATTCTTTTATCAACTTCGGATTCTGCTTATACCAGTATCAACATAATCAATTCTATAATTATCCGATCATGGTTGATGGGTCTCAAGTGATCTTTTATCTTAACTGATTTCTAATTATCTCTTATTAATAAAATAAACATTCATGATCTGTAATCGATTCCCCGTTGTACTGTTTAGTCCACTCACCGAGTATACCGGTGTTAATCAATTGCCATCCGATTATTATTATCCTTAACTATTACTTTCATTACAGATTGGACATCACTTGCATATAATATCGATCTTCATTTAACTATCATCATTATTATATTAATAGTCAATACACATGCAATCACAGTGTGTAATGGAATCGGAGGTAAACTTTACCCACTTAATGACTTTCAGGTTGAGCGACATCAATATTCATCACAGACGGGTAGATGGTATTAACCAAAATTTATACTTTACCATTTCTATCAGAACCCAGCACTTAATTGTTCGATTCTCAATCCTAGTAAATACTCGCAACATATACATGATGCTCAGAATTTCAAAACCATAACTTATGTGGCATACGCCTATGCGCAACCATTTTAATATACTTACAAGCTCTTAATGGTCATGTTATACAAACTTTAAATAATAATTCTCAATTTGGTATCATACCCGTATTATGTTCTCACACACATACGTAACATATCCGTGATTCATTATTCGGATACCCTATTTGGATTTCGGTTCCATAACACCAATTCACTTTTACAATTATCACAATCATCTTTTTAATGATGAAATCTCTTAGTTCTAATGAATCAATATTATCAATAATTTCCCAATAACAATTATTTCTAAATTGGGAAAATCAGACTTGAGTTAGGATTTCCACTCACCGAGTATACCGATAAATTTAATACCGTATACTGATATACATGATGTGTAGCTCTCGTTTCCACGATCACTACGACTCAAGAATCTTCCGAATCCGACTTCGGATGGCCAAGATATCGTTCGGAAATCAAAACCAATAAAAAAGGTTAGATACGTAATAACTGAAAATATTTAGGGGCTGTTTTGTAATTTTTCAGGGGCCCAAAGTAATTATTTAATCTTACAGGGGCTAAAATGAAATTTACCTTATTTAATGAATGGGTTGGGTATATAACGGGTCGGGTTTGGGTTAAACCGAAACCCGAACCCGTTATGGGTTTCACCCATACACAACAGACGCAGCAGCAGCGTTGCTGCTGCTGCTCCTCGCGGCGCCGCCTCGCCGCGGCGGCCGCCTCGCCGTGGGGGTCCCAACGAGAGAGAGAGAGAGAGAGAAGAGAGAGAAGAGAGAGAGAGAGAGAGAGAGTGAGAGAGAGAGTGAGAGGGGGTGGGGCTGGTGTTCCCCCCCCACTGCCAGCCCTGCGCCGGCCGGCCTACGGCGCTGCCGGCACCCTGCCGCTGGCGCCTGGCCGCCGGGAGAGAGAGAGAGAGAGAGAGAGGGAGGGAGAGAGAGAGAGGGGAAGATGAGAGTGAGAGAGAGAGAGAGGGGAAGAAAGAGAGTTTTTATTTCTCTCCCCCACCTACTCCCACCTACTCCCATACATCCCATACCTCTCATACCCCCCTTACCCCCCATATTCCATCAATCATGTCTTATTTTATATTTTTTATTTTTTTTATTTTCTTTCTTTCTTCATTTTCCCAACTTATTAATACAAACCATAATTAACATTAAATACCAATACCCGGTATTTATACGAGTATTTCATGCAGTGTATATATCCATGCATAATTCTAAAAAAAAAAATATTATTAACCCAATAATATTACTTTAACCCAGAGTTTACCAATCCGGGTGTTACATTTGGAGCCATGTGAGTTTCTCTTGGCGCTTATGGCATAATAAACCAGTAACCTACTTATTTGACTGTAGTGGAATAAGTAGGAGAAATAAAGAAGAGAAAGAAATGCATTTTGTCGCTCCTGTCACGATATGTGTGCGTGAACCATCCCAATCCTAAGTCAGTTTCATGCCTTAAGTTAAGATGGCTTGGCTATGCTTCCATGCAAATCTCTGTATCAGACTAACAATTTTGGCAGTAACTGCACATAGAATTCAGTCCATAGCATTCAGTATATGTCCATTTTTACATCATGGCTTTCAATGCTTGTTTTTTCGTTCTACGTACTTCAGCTTTTTATGCAACAATATTCTGAAGTGAAGAATTCATTTCTGCCGAATACATGTGAATAGTCACCTAGATTTTGTTCTAGTGCTAGGGTCTGCTCCTCTACTAGTGTGCACCTTTAGTAGCACTGGCAAATAAGCTTGAACATGGTAGGATTAGTTTGGTTCAGCACTGCAGGCGTAAACTGGTTCTGATATTGATCCTTTGACAGCAGAACAAAGCACACCCTGGTTCAGTCCTCCAACCTTTCTTAAAGGAGATATCAGTCAGTGCAAACATTTCTTTTTTCAATTCTTCCTGGTTATGGCTTGATTTTCTTTCTCAAGCTGATACAGTCAGACTGCTCCACATCCTTCTGCCTTTTACTTTTGGACTTCATCTGTTTGCAATTTAGCAGATGGATTTGTATATATGTTTTACTCAAAAAACATGGGCGTTTGTATACATGTGCCTCTGAATCAGCTCCAGAGACATACATCCAGTTGATTTCTTTACAAGGTTTGATGATCAGTTGTGTCAACTTACTCAATGTATAACCTATCATTAAGCAGAATTTTGGAGAGAATTCTAAGTATCTGATTTCAATTATGCTGTGAGAAATTGGCAATAAGTTGTCAAAGATTAAAACCTCTATGTTGAACCATATAGGACTCCAGAAAGTGTAATATGAAGAATCAATTTCTGGAGTTTTTTAGAGTCTACAAGCTATTAGCCTATCAGTTACTTTGTATCTTTGTATGGCAAGGATCATGCCATGCCATGTTATGTGGATTCTCCTACTTGTTTGAGCTATAGTAGATTTATCGGCACACTTACAGTGAAGTGTTTTCCACCGAATATATTTGTATTGATTCTTTTAGGAATCATGATATTTTTGATGGAAAGTCATGTTTTATTAATAATTGCGCGTCCTGTATATTCTGAACCGAGAAGAATTTATGTTTTTTCTTCATAACTCATCAATCAGTGGTTGAGTTTCAACTATTGATCTATCTAAATTTATGTCTGAATGGATCTGACAATCTAATGTTTCTTTTACAAATTAAAATGTTTGTACTTGATACATCTTAGATGCTGTGTAACTTTGATCTTTCCATTTTCCAGCACTATTTGCGATCCATATCTGAACATATTCCGCGGAATTATCCCACCACTTGGGGGAACTTTGGATCTCTCACCCATTCTGGCTTTCTTAGTCCTTAATGTCTTCACCAGCACCGCCGCTGCGCTTCCAGCCGAACTCCCAGCATCTCAACAGCATGCTTCTTCCCCTTCAATGCTTCAAAATCTTACTGCAACACAGGAGAAGTGGATGCGAAGGTTAAGCTCCGGGAACTCAAGAACAAGTATGAAGTGAGCCGGAACTTGCATTCCCCAACCAAACCCCAAACCCCCCCCCCCCCCCCCCCCCCCCCCCCCCCCCCCCCCCACCCACAAAAACTTTTGGTTGGTACGAAAAGCTGGGGTTGGTAAATTTTTGTATGTAATGTATCTTAATCTGCTGAGTAAACTTGTAACTTATAAACATACTCTCTCAAATTTGTAAGACTGCAGTTTTTCGATTTTTCTCTGGACTTGTGATTAGGGGTGGCAGACGGGTCGCCAGATCCGACCCGACCCGGAGTTAGCGGGTCTGGGTTTGGGCTAATTGGGTTTGGGTCATAATCGGGTCGGCCCATCTGACCAATTATTAAATGGGTTGGGTCGACCCGAACCCGTCAGACCCGATTATTCTCTCTCCTCCTCTCCCTTCTCCCTCGTTCTCCTCTACCGCCGCCCTATCCTCTCCTTCGCCTAAATTAAATTGTCAAAAAATATGCGTGAGCCCAATTCGAACTCATGACCTCTAGTGTATGAATTTAGTGTGATGACAAACATATCATTAAACAATTTGGTAATATAATTGTATTTAAGTTTGCCGGCTGATGACACCAGGAGATATTAGGGCAGTTTCTTAGAGAACCGCCCTAATATATATAATATATAACGACGGTTCTTTATGAAACCGCCGTTTATACGTCTATTAGGGCAGTTTTTGTAGTAACAGCCCTATAGGTCTCTCGAATTTCTCGTTGTTTCCTCGCCATAAATTCCCGTACAAAAACTATTAACGATGTTCTTTATATAACGTCTTTGTAAGTCTATTAGGGCGGTTTTTAAAAGAACCGCCCTAGTAGGTCCAAGCTCAAGCCGACATATTATATTAAGGCGGTTCTGAAGAGAATCGTCCCAATGTGTTTCAGGGTAATTTGTAAAATTTTCAAAAAATTAAAAATTTCACCGCTTTTTATTACAAGACGGTTACAGACCAAACCACTGTTAAAAGGTGTCGTCTATTTCCAATACTGTACACTAGTGTGAGCGTCATACATCACCAAGATATAAGGAATATCTCTATATATACAAAAGAATGAGTGCATGCTAATACCCCAGAATTAACTTAGTTAAAGACCTTATAAGGTATTATTAATCTATAATATTTTTTTTTTTTGCATTTATATTTTTATATTCTGGATGGCATAGGTATCAATTGGTCCAGGTCAAGCCTGCTCCTCAAAGTTAAACGGGTCAAACGGGTCGGGTCGGGTCGACCCGATTAAGTGTGGGTCGGGTCTGGGTCTAAATTTTGACCCGTATAATAATCAGGTCGGGTCGATCCGACCCGATTATTATATGGGTCGAGCAGTCAATGGGTCGGGTTGACCCAACCCTTCCCAATTGCCACCCCTACTTGTGATACAGTTCTTCTCACTTTGTCTTTAGCATAAGTTAGGGTTCCAACCTTCTTGTTGAAATGAAAACAAATCATGTATCAAATTTCCCTCCAACAATTCACCCTCCTCTTGAGCACCTGCACCTCCCTCAAGCACGTCCATTCCCTCCTCATCGTCCACGGCCTCTCCCGCCATTCCCACCTCCACCAAGCTCCTCTCCCTCGCCTCGTCTCTGCCCACTCCGTCCTCTACGCCCGCCAACTGTTTGACGAAAACTCCCACCCAAACACCTTCCTCTTTAACACACTTCTCCGCGCCTACTCTGACCTCGGCCCCCTCCGCCCTGTCTTCCACCTCTACTCCCGCATGCACCGCCTCTGCCTCCTGCCCGACCACTTCACCTTCCCCTTTGTCCTCTGATCCTCCGGCATCCTCTCCCACCTCACCCACGGCTAGCAAGCCCCTTGCAATGCCATCAAGCACGGCCTCGACTCAAACGTCTTCGTTGCCACCTCTTTGATCCAGTTCTACTCCAGCTGCGGCAAGACATGGGACATGGAACTGGTCTTTAGGACCGCAGGGGTCAGGAACCTCGTGCTGTGGACTGAGTTGATCGCGGGTTACGTTCAGAATTCGGTGTTTGGGAAGGGAATGGATGTGTTTAGGTTGTGCAGCCGAATGAGATTATGATTGTTATTGTTCTTCCCGCGTGTAATGGGCCGCTGTGGCTGGATTCGGGGAGGTCTGTGCATGGGTTTGCGACCAAAGGGGGTTTGGATTCGTTTGTATGATTGGTGAACGCTTTGATTGCTGTGTATGGGAGTGTGGCGAGTTTGAAGTTGCTCGGTACTTGTTTGATGGAATGTCTGCCCGGACTTTAGTTTCATGGAATACAATGATTGCGGTATATGAGCAGAGTGGAGACGGAGTGAAGGCCATGGAGCTCTTTCAGAGGATGCTCGAAACCAACAAGAATGCCATATTCAATGCCGTGACATTGGTGAGCGTGATATCAGCTTGTACTACCTTGGGTGCTCTAGACGTCGGCAGATGGGTGCATGAGCTCACCGTGAGCCGTCGGCTGGAGACGGATGTGAGAGTGGGCAACGCCCTCATTGACATGTATTCAAAGTGTGGGAACTTAGAGTTGGCTCGAGACGTGTTTCAAGCGATTGAATCAAAGGGGGAGGTCTCTTGGAGCGCCATGATGGGGGCTTATGCAGCCCACAGGCATGCACATGAGGCTCTTGAGCTTTTCGATAGGATGAAGGCCGGAGGAGTGAGGCCCAATGGCTTTACGTATAGTTCAGTATTGTCGCTTGTAGTCATTCAGGACTTGTAGATACAGAGATGAAGCATTTTGAGAGCATGAGGGAGGAGTATGGCATTATTCCAAAAGTAGAGCACTGTGCATGCGTTGTGGACCTGCTGGGGGCGAGCCGGGAGGCTGAAAGAGGCTTATGAGTTTGTGAAGGGGAGGGAGCTGAGGCCCGATACAGGAGTTTGGGGAGCTCTGCTGAGTGCTTGTAGGATTCAGGGAATGTTGGACTGTGGAGTTGGTGGCAGAGGACATTTTCAAGGTGGAGCCTCACAATGCGACTTTCTGTGTCCTCATGTCGAGCATCTACAGGGACGCTGGTCGATGGGAGGACGCTGAGAGGATACGGAGATTGATGAAGAAGAAAGAGTCGAGAAGGTGCCGGGATGTAGTTCTATTGAGACTTCAGAATCCTTGATGTGTTCTTTATGAGGTCCAAGCATCATTGTATACAGAGGCTTCAAATGCTTAACTGGCTGATTGATTATTGGAAAGTCATTGTTTGATATTCGGCCGGTTTCGTTTGATGGAAGTTGGAGGAAAAGACTAAGTGGAAAATGAGGATGAGAAATGCGAAAGTGTAGTAAAAAATTGAGATTTGTATAATTCTCATTTCTGATGTTTAGTTGTAATATAGACGATCATCTATGTGAGTATAGAGTTGGGTCTGCTCTTTGTAAATCTCTATGGAGACTGTTATTCTCCAAAATATACTCTCTAAAACTAAGAATGTCCAAGGCTAAAATGGACACAACTGAGAATCAAAGTTGATTTTGAAAAGTTCTATGTGAAGTTTGTTGACTTGGCTTACAATAACGGCTGACAGTTCAAAACTTAGTTCACCGATTAGCCTATAAGTCTGATAAAGTTTTCGCTATGGAAGGTTTAAGACCAAATTTACTTATCCGGATGCAGTTTCTTCTCTATAGTACCTTTAACTATAGAGTCAATCTCTTGTGTGTCAATTCCTTAATTCTTCATTCATTGTGAGGGATTGTTGGGAAAACGAAGAATTCAATCATGAATCTTGAGCTGAATTAAGGCATGATCCATTGATAGAATCAATCGGATAATAGCTGGAGTGTGTTCTCCTTCCATTGGGGATGAAGGTGATATATTTACATGTTTAATTTCGTTTTAGAATGAATGAGATATTCAAGTCTAAAATTTGCCTGATTCAAAAGCTAAAGGGATAAAAGTAGCTAAAATCATTTAGTCTCACATTGGACATGAAATGGACAATTGAAGTGTATAAATAGAGGAAAATGGGAACAAAAGGCGTACCCTTTATGTAGTTGGAGTTTTCGCGCGCGATTGGGGAAACCATGTCCACACGCGCGCCTCTGCCGCCCGCCGTCGCGGGGCCGAGGCCGGGGCCGGGCTCAGGTTCGGGTCTAGGCGTGGGCTGGGGATCCAACCTGGTCTGCTTCTTTTTGAATCGGGTCACAAAACACAGCGAACAAAAGTTCTTTCTCTTCCTCTTACAGAAATTAGAACTGAAAAAAATTTCAGTCTGAAAGTTAGATTTTGTGGAAAATCTAAAGAAAAGATTCGTCCTGAAAAAAGGCTTATAAAATTCAACAGGTTTTAAATAGAATTGTTTCTGAATCTCTGTCTTCCTAAGACATTAATTCTTCTCTCTCTCTCCTTTCTGTACAGTGGATAATCCTCTAAAGTTTAAGGCAAATATTCTTCCTGAAATTTGTCTTCATCTTGCTGCATTGAAATCTTGTGAAGGTACTGATTAACTACGGTTTGGCCGTACAGTGATTTGGTAATGCTATTCAAATACCGTGAATGAGTGTTGTATTTTGGGAAACCAGCGTCCAGTACCCGTTAGCGCCGAAGCAGGAACGTAATTGTCTTAAGGAGATTCGCTACATGCATATTTCACTCCATTTGTCGTAAAAGTGAATTAACATTCTTTACACAGGGGTTATACTGAAATATTTATGCTCATAAATATTACTGTATATTGAGACTGACTAATACTAGTAATTGGTGTTTAACCAAGGAAGGTAAAACGTTCTACTGAATGAAAAATCTCTCAGCTGATATCACTGACCTGGCCAATTAGATCGGTAATATTGATTAGTTATCAGATCGATTCCTGCTCCTAACAGGTTCTTCATTCGAGATCGTTGCTCTTCTCTTTGCTTTTCGGTTGTCTTGAAGTGTAAGGCTTCTTTTTCTAAGTGTTTTGGGTTGTTTTGTTTTGGCACTATAAGTTAATTTTGAATTTCGGTGTTGAATTGATGTAGATTATTAACTTGTGGAGAATTGATGTATATTATAAATTAT